>CAODLS011053901.1:0-25334 GCA_948243855.1 Flueggea neowawraea
AGTCCTCCAATTTTTCCAGAAAAAATCAGAATTTACAACTTAGTCCTTTCGTTACAAAAACACACCAAATGGTCCCTAATCCCGAACCAAGCGTAACCTGATGTTCCCGATAGTTCCAATCAAATCTAAACAACCCATTGAACCTAGATCTAGCTTCAGTTTGCATCAAAAACATCAAAATCATACCAAACCAAAATCTAAATTTTCGGACCAAATTGACCCATTAATGAAAAATCATCAAATCTTCATTTTTGAGCTAGATTAATGTTCATTCAACCTAAATATATCATTATCCAACAAAAACCAACTCAAATCCATCCAAAAATCACAGAAATCCGAGTCAAAAATCATCAAAAACCTAAATTCTGCCCAAAAACCGAAACCGAACCAAAACCAGTCGGTTCAACCATAAAATCAAGCAAAAATAGGAGAGAGAAAGAGAAACTCACCTTTCCTTGGTCTGGAAATGGAAGAGGAACGAAGGAGAGAGAGTTCTGGAAAGAGAAAGACGATTTCTGGGTTTGGTGAACAGTGTTTGACGAAGAAAGAAGATGAATGTCGGTTGGTTTGGTCGGTCGGGTCAGCTGGATTATAAAAACCTTAAACCCAAAACGACATGTCGTTTCGCGTTAGTGACAGACGACACGCACCAGACGACACGCGGAGGAGACGAATGACAGGGCTCGACGACACGTCGTTTGGTCCCTCGCGTGTTTGGACGACGTCTGTGACACGCGAACGAACGACAACTCACACGCTCCGACACAGCGACAAAGGACTTGTCGTTTGGCATCAACGACACACCATTTTGCCATCAACGACATAAGACCGGTCGTTCAGCAATTTATTTCCAGATTTTCTATTTCATTTTTAATCCATTTTCACTTATCCAAAACACCTGCAAATCACTCATAACCTTCATTAATCACCCAATTAAAATAAAAAACATAAAATTAACTCTACAATTACCAAAAATAAAAATTCAAATTTTTACCCAAATTTATTAAAAATAATTATCCAAAAATAATTATTCCAAAAATAATTATCCAAAAATAATTATTCTCAAAAATAATTATCCACCCATAATTATTCAAAATAATTATTCTAAATATAATTATCCAAAATTATTCAAAAATAATTACTCTAAATATAATTATCAAAAAATAATTATAAAAATTATTCAGAGTATTACACAACTATTAAAGAAAACATAAAAACATAAGAATTGCCCTTTGGTGCATTCTTCTATGCTGGTTTCAACCACACAATTTGAACTGAGATTTGTCCTTAAAACCTCATGCATGTAATCATGTAAGTCCCCATATTTTTCAACATAGTCTCTTATAATATCCTTGAGAACTTTCTTTCTTACCCTCTGGAAAATAGTCCTCCCAACCTTCGGCTTGTATTCAAACTTGCACGAATCTTTTATATCCTTTGCTCTCATCCCAAGTTGTTGTTCTTCAGCAAGAATGCCAAGTTGTTTAAAGTAGCCATTTGATTATTTTTCACCCTATAACACGTGTGATTTGGTGTGTAAGTTTTCACCATCATCGTGTTGTTGTTTACAAATCGAATCCGACAACCAACCAAATAATGCACTATTATACGATTCTTATCATTTGGGTAATAACACAATCAAACACCTTTACCAATTTCATACTTAGCAACATCTTGCCTTACCTGTTTCACATTCTCAAAGCCCATGTTAATGCAAACTACAAGGATCCTAATGGTAGGATCATATTTAATTGTTTGATCCTTCACACTCAAATCAATGTTGTCTCATCATCATCACCAATAACAGAACCAACCTCATCTTCATCTATGCCCTCTTGTTCTTTACCCTCTTTAGCTTCTTTTAAATCATCCTCTCCAAAACCAACTTCATATGTTCTAAGAAAGCGCCTAGGAAAGTCCTCAGCCTCTTCTAGCACCTTATTCTTTTGTCTTTTTTCTCTAATACCATTCTGCTCAATTTTCTTCTTCACTTTGTATTTTGTTGCAACCAAATCTTCGTCTTCTTCTTCACTTAAGTAAACTTCATTATAGTTCTCTTCAATAACATTATCATCAATAGGTTGGTTTAGTCTATTCTCTAACACTTGAGAACTCAAATCTGAAAATAATTTAATCCCTCCCACAACGTAAAAGTCCAACTTTTCATCATTCCCTACTTTCTCAGCTATTGCACACAAAATTATATAATCTATAACAAGACAGAAATCCCAGAAATCCCATTTACTATCATTATTAACCCATATAGCTCCCCCACTTATATACCCAAGCTTTTTTTTTTATATAACCTTGCACATTCATATAGGACAAGTGATCCAAGTCAAATTTATCCTCAACAACATTGACTTGTCCACCCAGATGCTACATTTTCCTTTTACAATCATGAAAACTACCCCCTTGGTGAATAATCAACCTGAAAACTTATCACTCATTTCCCCTGCAAATTAGGACCACAACTACATAAGGACAAGCGAATGAGAAAAAGAACGATGGGACAGAGAGAGCGCCGACTGCGATAGAAAACAGTGGCAAAGACAAAAAGCAACTTGAAAATAGAAAATTAATTGAAAATCGAATAAAATAAAACTTAAAATGAAAACAAGTTTGTGTTGAAAAAATCAAAAGGAAAAAAACTTAAAAAGAAAAGAAAGAAAAAAAAACTCTAATAAGTTGGAAATGTTATGCTTTGTAATTTGAAACTTTGCTTCGCTCGTGCGGGTAAGTTGAATATTGTGGCATATTTCTTTAATTTTAAACTTTTAAACGTAATTGTATTAGCGAAGCATAATTTTGTTTCAAATCTTTATACAGGAGTTACTGAGTTAGAATGTGCTCCAACTGCAACTATGCTCTGTCTCGTCTTTTTATATAAATTATATATTTTTAAAATTATAAAACATATATTAAATTACAATTAGTAATAATATTGATATTTTTATGATAAATTTGGTATTAAAATACTGTTTTTGTCAAAAAAAAGTAGGCCATGGCTGGCCAGGCCTAGATGTTAGCCCATTTACAATCCTATAAATAAGAGTGGACCTAGCCCAAATATTTTTTAAATCACAT
Source organism: Flueggea neowawraea (assembly GCA_948243855.1). NCBI lineage: Eukaryota > Viridiplantae > Streptophyta > Magnoliopsida > Malpighiales > Phyllanthaceae > Flueggea > Flueggea neowawraea. The sequence continues at coordinate 3,088 of CAODLS011053901.1, forward strand.
TTCTCCGTATTTATACATATTATTTATATGTATTATGCATATTTGTATATTGTATATATATTGTTTATATTTTATATATATATTGTTGTTTATATGTATTATACATATTTTTATGTTATATATATATATATATATATATATATAAACGTAGTATATACAAGTTACAAGTATAACATAAACAAGTTGTAATATTAATACTTATATGTTCTGCATCTTTGTAAAAGATATACAAGTTACAAATATAATATAAATAAATTATAAACATCGCATAAATATAGTATATACAAATTATAAATATAATATAAACAAGTTATAAAACTAATACTTGTATGCTCTGCTTTTTTGAAAAAGATATACAAGTTACAAACATAGCATAAATAAGTTATAAACAAGAGTCAATAAATTTAAAAATATGCATTTGTAAATTTGAAAATATAAAATATTTAAAATATAATATACAAAAGGAGATAATATAAAACAAATATTATAAAGTATTATAAATATATTGTGTAAAAACCACTACCTCTAGTAGGCTCTTGGAATTTTAACCGGAGTTCAAATTTGTTTTTTAAAAACAGTTAGTGATCTCCAAAAATAAACAATACCTTAAAAAAGTTTTAACAAATCTTCCAACCAAGAGAAATATCATACAACGAAGAATAGAATTAAATAATTTTAGTGACCAATAAAAAAACTGGTAGTTAAACTTACGGTTCGCGACAATATAATATACTAACAGAAGTATTAAACTGTTCTCATAATCAACTTTCAATTAAGATTTTCATACATAAGCGTTAAACTTGTAGAATATGTCTAAACTATAAAAGTTCATAATTACTTTTTCAATATTTTATTGTAACTTTTATACGACCTTGTTTATGCACAATTCCTTCTCTTTCTTTGCATTCACTAATACCATAGGTAGGAGTCGAAACAATGAAATTAGGTGAAAACATGTTTCTTTAGATTGTACCAAACATACAGAAAGAGCAACTTAATTCGTTGACCTTTTAATATGAGATACTATAAAATCCAACAACAAAAAGAAAGTAAAAAAAATCAGAAAAAACCAACAAAAAGACAAAACAGCTTATCACATATGGAAAATTGAAAAATTGAGATAAAAGTTGGACGAACAACCAACTTTTCTTTTTCATCAAGACATTGAATGATAAATGCATGAGAGTTGAACTAGAGAGTATCAAGTTGCTTTTATTCTCTAGAAATTTGCGTCATGTGTACTTCATGTACACACATATGCAAATCATTAAATTTAGTCTCATAACATAGAAATTCAAGCTACATTATTGTCAGGAGAGAGGAGAAGAATAATGGAAGAATAACAAAGCATAGGGTATAAGTTGGCATCAAGGAAATGTGCATACTGACTTATAACAATGTCTCTTTCAGGAAGATCACTCGTTAGGAAGTCAAAAGGTGCAGCCTTGCCGGTGTCCACCATGGGCTCCCATTTGTAACCTGGCCGTTCCGGTAATGCAACGGTAACAGGCAAGTGGTGAGCATTAAAAGCAATGCAGATCTCTCCCTTAACAGAGTCAACCTGGACGAATAATCGGAAACTGATCAAATAATTGAAATCAAGTGCCACAATATCAAAAGTGACAAACTTCCGTTATTACAAAAACAAGTTCTCTTTGAGGACGTCGAAAACAGGATTAGAATTGCGTTCAAAGGCTGTTGATTTTCTACTTTATGATTTCGCGCTTGTGAGAAGTGGTTTGAGAGTGTTAAAATGCATTTTTAACCATCAATAAGAAGATTTTGAAATCCATAACAAGCACTAACAAATAAACAAGGAAATGATCGACATTGAACTTCTAAGTATAAAAGTTATATTTTTCTTTCCCCCTAGTTATCGGTGACAAAAGTTGGAAGTGGTATTATTTTTTAATTGTTCAACGACTCAGTATCCGGAATCCCGTAGGACCCTACTAATCTGGATTCGACATGGATAGGACCCCGAAAAAAGGCAAATGTCTCCCTCAAAAGTTTTTAAGGTAGTTGTGTACCTAGGAGTCGAACCCAAGACGTAGCAGTTGATTGCATATTTTTTCTTAATGAAACATTGTAGTCACAATTGGTATCTTTGAAAGGGGAAAAAGAAAGCACCAACAAAATAGAATCTTGCACCAACTAGTTCAGTATTTAAAAAATTGCTCGTCGATGTATTACTTGTTGATTTGATTGTTTAAAACCAATTCTTATTCTTATTCCATTTTATTTCCAGTAATCTCTAAGTTTCCGTCAATAAGATACTTTTGAAGCCTTACATACGTAGTTGAGAAGCCCAGATATTATGTTCATATCGTGCCCCAGTACAGTCAACAACAGTGCCACTATCCAATTACATTTTTACTAACTCCTCATAATGGCAGGCTGAATTTATTTCCAGTTCCTGGTGATCCTCTTTCAGCATTGTAGTCCTCATCTATCCACAAGCCTCTTTCTCAAGAAATAACCAATCAAATATCTAAAAGAAAAGAAATTTGCTCTTTCAAAATCTTTGCGTAACTTCATTTAAACATTATGCTTTTGCAATGTGTTGGAAAGGCTAGCATAGGAAAGATATTTGGCAATCAACATTACAAACATGCTAACTGACTTCTTCTGTATCTCTATTGCGTAAACAAGGGCCCCTGAAATGTGAGGCTAAAACATTTGTCAAAGGTGATTCATGAAACTCAATGGCTACATTTAGAACATTTTTAAATGAATTTCCAACGTAAATTTGGCTAACAGGTATAATAGGTTAAAGAGTCAAAGTTAAAACAAAAAGAAAAAAGAATTTAAAGGAAATACCTTGACTTCTTGTAGTATTGGATCATTACTCATCATATGAATCAATGGAGGCCTGTCCAGCGGTGTGGCAGTTGTCAGCAAGTCACCGTCTATTGGGTTCCCAAATACATTAACTGCATCCCAGAGACTTGATTTAAAAAAAAAAAGTGAAAAAAAAGATGCATTAATAATCAATATGAAAAATTTGCCCAAACAATTGTTAATGCAAAATGAACAACTAGCAGTTGATAGATTAGCTAACAACCTGCTGCTTCTGGTCATAATAGAAGCAAGATCAAAGCGGAAACCATCAACATGCATTTCTGCCACCCAGGATCTGTGGATAAGAAAAGCAACCTGAAAATGTTATAAACCATATGGTAGGGAAAAACATGCAACATAAGAATTATATAAATAAAACAAAAAGATGCATTTACTTTCTCCATTGCATTTATTCCTCTTTAATCACAAACATTCTCATCAAAAATTTGAAAATACAATAAAGACAGAAAATTTTTAGATATATTTGAGCATAAAAACCTGAATGAAGCCAAAGCAGCTTTTACGATTTGTACCTAATCTCTATTCAGATTCATACATACTTACTCCATGTAAGTGTTTCTAGAGTTAAGAGAATATATAAAAGAACTGCCTGTAAAACTTGAATGAAAGACTAGCTGAATTGAATAGGGCTATAAAACAAGAAGCTCCAAGAGTAGACTCCAGATCTGAGCTAAACAGCCACAAATAGTGTATAGTGGCACTACTCTAAACAATGTTAATATTGAACCTTCCTAAAACTAGGGCTGCTACTAAATAGTATTCCGATTAAAAACAAGAAAAATAATAAAATTACTCCAAAATTAACATCTTTCTATTATGAGTTAAGTCTGCTTTCCTATTTGAGAACAAACCACAAGGTTCATGGGCCTTTTTCACTTCCCCAAGTTCAACGACAATACCAGTTGGCATTAATTCCCTCACACTGCTCGCTTGCTCCTCAAGGCTGAAAGAAGGAAACAAACCACTCCATTGATCTTTGAAAGAGCCTTCATCCAATGAATGTTGAAATGAATGGATTTCTTCCAATGAGGCCAAAATTTCAAAAAAGAAAAAGAAAAGAAAAAACTTGTCTGCTGCCTCAGAGGAGATGCCTTGACAATGGGCATTGAATTGCCAAACCTTGCGCTGCTAGGCTATTGCACCTTGAAGCTGCCGCAAAACCTTATCACAATCCAACAAGCAGTTTGAAATGGCTTCTACCTTGACTTGGTAAAAACCGGGTTAATGACCTAATGTTGGAAGAGGGCAACCATGAACTACACAAATGCTAACCTCAATCTCTATTAAAAATTATTCTTAACTAACGTCCTTAAACAATGAACCTAATTCCTAAACCACAAATGACGCAAAAGTAAGAAATAACATGGAAACAAATACTGAAAATGAGTAACAACATAAACAAGAATTATATAATTTAGTTTTGGAGTTGTAAACCATTGCTAGGTACAATATCTTTTAGCCAAAAGTTAAACGTATTGGCAATTCCATGTACTCATCCAACAGAATAGCAACATTTTGAAAACAATAAAATAATTGACTAAAAAATTGAGATGACAACATTAATATTATCTTATACTCACCTTAAGCAATCCAATATAAATTGACGCACTTTAGGATGGTTGCAATTGAATGTGTTCCCACAAACTGAATAATTATAAAATTCTCCCTGCAATAAAGGATTGTCACAATAAATGATAAAGTTGCAAGCACCAATTAAACTTTCATCCAAAACGCTCATTCTAGACTTTATTGCTTAAGAATCAAACATAATACGATAGTGGTTAGGATTTTGGCCCCTAGATGGACTACCAACAAAAAGATCAAAAGTTCAAATCCCAGAAAAGTCACTCGTTAAGAGGGGAAAACCCGTTAATGCTCTAATCCTTGAAACGGCCACCAACTCTTTGTAAAAAATTAAATAAATAAAAACATAACGCGAACCTCCTATTACTCACCATCAACACAAGAAACGCATGAAAATGGGGTTTTTACAGTTTCCCTGCCTCAAAGTCAAGGGAAACCATAACCCTTTTCGCATCTAGAAAAGTCAATAGATATAATTGAAGAATAGTTCTCATACATGAATATATTGAGAATTGAAGTTCTTGCATCCATGGGTCATATACAATCAAGATGAATAATCTGTAGCTCTTCAAAGGACTATTGCACTTTCCTAAAAAGTAATTTCTTTTCTGTGAATAGCAAAGGTATTTGTGTCTTCATCACCATTATTTTTTTTAAATAATATTTTTCATTTAAATAAAAAAACTATATTCTCAAAGAAGTAGTTGTTGAAATAAAGAAGTTTATATTGTTCTTTCTTGAAAAAAAAAAAAAACTTACTGGAAAATCCACTTCCTGAGAAGTGTACTGCTCAGAAAAATCTACTTAAATGAACTAAAAAAGCCCTAAATAGCACAACGAGATTTCTCATATACTGAGGCATCCTAGTAGGGGCAGGTGCTTTACATGAATTTGCCTTTTCAGATTGAATTGATAATCCAGGATGCTAATCAAGCATACATTAATCAATAACATGAACCATTTGCCTTCCTATTAGTATCCTTTTTAGTCATCAAGGTAACCAATGTAAAAGCTAGATCAATTTCCTCCTTCAATTAAACCAATGTGCCTTCAAGTTCAAAAGATAAGTTTTCTTTCTCCAACAGATAGATTCTCAAATACTCCACAGTTTTGTTCTCATATTGTTTGATTTCACTTGATCCTTCTCCATTAATCTGCAAAAAAAAAATAAAGAGGAGATGCAAGCACACCCAATGCCCCGTTATAGTGAGGTAGTGTTTAATCTGTCATAGATATAATAACTACAGTCATATCAGAAGAAACAAGTTCTAACTAAAACAAATAAACACAATCATTTTTCTTGATTATTTCAGTTTTTTATTAGCACCAACAAACAACTTGAGACATTAAAAAACAAATTTTCAACAAAAACAAATGTACCTTAGGAGCAAGCATACAGTAGACATTGTTATCAATTACTTTAAAAGAAAGAATGAGGCCTTTCTCATTTCCTTCTGCTGTGTGATTGAAAACAACGTCCATGAATACCTGCTCAAGTAAAATTACAAAGTAACGTTCGAATTAACTCTGAAATAGAAAAACTAAATAGCACTGAAACTAATTAGCACCTCAATCCCTCGTTTGTGTGCTTCCCGAACAAGAAGTTTGAACTCATTAATTGCTTCACGACCACAGTTACGCATGCCATCAGATGAATATCTAGTCATTGGTGAAAAATAATTGACAGTTGAGTATCCCCAGAAGTTCACCCTGCATAAAAAAATAGTGCATCACATTTAACTTGAAATATGTCATTATAATCTTCCTCAAATTCCAAAGCTTTTGAACATATTAATGTTGTTGATAACAAAGAGGTTTTTAGATGACTTCACATTCATGCTATTATTTTTCTTACTCCAAAAAAGAAGATCCAAAAGTGCTAATAATCTTCAACTGCTGAAAAGTTTCTGGAGAAACTAAGGGGTAAATATTTGGTTGCTGCACCCAGAGGTTTGAAATTTATGTAAACCAGTCCCATTATCATGTTCAAGTTGTTTTATGAAAAATAATTATGGTTGACATTCATTCCAATAGACTAGTCTGTTTAATTTGATTGAGCTAGTAGACTAGTCTTTGAAACAGCATATCAGCAACAGAACTTGGAACATCATCCGCTAGTCTTCAAAAACTAAAAGAGCGAGAATTTGCTAATGTTGAATGAAGTTAATCACAGATGAAGCCATTTAGAATTTCCAAGTACCATAAATTATTAGCAGTGCTTTAGTTCTCCGATAATGTATACAGCTATTATAACTTATTAAAATTATTAAATAATTAACAAATGAAAGAAACAACGTACTTGTTGTCACCCAGCACAGACTTATTGCACCAAACATACTTGTAAACGTTATTAAACATACTCGTAAACATACAACCTAACGAGGTGAATGTTACCAAAAGAAAAGGAGTAACAAATTAAAGAAATAAGTAAACATACTTGTAGTCACCCGACACAGAATTGTAACGATAGTACTCCAGCCCGTTGAATTCATGGCATGGCATTAACTCTATACAGTTGACACCAAGCTCCTAAAAAGCAGATTAGGAATAATGACACAGTAACATCAATTATTGGTAATGCTAATGCATATTGTCCATTTCAACAACTTCAATAAAATCAAACAGAATAGGGAAAAAAATAACATATAGACATTGAGCAAAAAGAAGTATTAAAGAACATTGTGAGGGAAGCAACTGACTTTTGCATACGGATCCAGTAGTATCCGAGAAGAATCAAAATAGTGTCCTTCTTCCGGAGAAAACTTCCCCTCAAATTTATACCCATATAGCATATCCTGAAACTCATAATTCTCATTTGGACCAAAAAAAAGGAACAAACTCAGACTCTCATCCTTTTTTGGTTGATGAAGTCAAAATGCACTCAACAAATCGCTGCCCACTTAACCATCAAAAGTGATAAATAAGTAGTTTCGCTTTTAATTAGTATATGAGCGAGGTGTTAGTTTCTCTATTTCTCCACAGGAAATTGAAAACTACTGCTTCTACAAAATATACTTTTCAGACTAGTCCAGAAGAATTAAAGAACTGCTTCTGAAAGAAAATTTATTCTACTCAAAGTTCAGAACTAAACATCAGTTCTCTGCTTGGTTTTTTGATAGCTAGCTTTCCGAATGACAAAGTCCAAACCTGGACACTGCAAGTTCCATTAAGTGATCCTCACTACTTCCACTTTGCAAAGCGCCAAACTCTAATACACACCAAGCTATGAAACATGGGCATGGTATCATTTGAAATAAGTGATTCTTGACTACTCAATCATAGCATTTCTAACGGGCAAACGAAAAGTTTATAAATAGAAACACTCAAAAATCAATTTACAATAAAAAAAATACAGAAATCTTACCGACAAACCTCCGGCAAATCAGAGAGAGAAATCAAACAGAGAGTAGCTGACAGTACACTGTAAACATAACTGTAACTGTCAGAAAAATGACATAATACGCTACTATACCATCAGAAAGATCACGGTAGACCACTGTACTATTGTTTAAATAATTTTAAAATTGCCCTCGATTCCTATAAATAGGAGGAGGTTCCAACCATTGGAGATAAAGCATCTTTTACCAGATTCCTTCACCCTAATTTGGACCTCAACTAAGGGCGTGTTTGTTTTGTGAAATTTTGGATTAGAATTGGAATGGGAGTGGGAATTTCATCCTGATTCCAATTCCTAGCATTTCCAACCCTGTAAAGTGATTAAAAGGGGAACCCCTTTTAATCAGATACTCATTACCCTGTAATCACCTTTTTTTTACGTCTCTTTTCCACATCTCCTCCTGTCATCCTCTCCTACCCATTATCCATTTTTTTCATGCATCTCTCCCACTTTCACCATTAACATCTGCACTTCCACCATGACCTTTACCATCTTCTCTCTCTCTTTTTTTTGTTGTGTGGCTTGAGTTAGCCGCCGTCCTCCTCAACAATCCAGAACAACAATCCAGGAAATTATCCAGAGCAAAAATCCAGGAAATTGTGTGGTGAGTGGTCACTTTCAAGTTATAGTTTTGATTATTTCAGCTATGATTAAACTCCGATTGTAGTAGATTTGTTGTTTGAATCTATCGAAATTAGAAGACTTTTAGATAGAAATATTTGACAATTGTAGGAAGATTATTATAATTTCATAATGAATTACCACATGTTTTAATACATGCTGCTTCTGATAAAAGGGATTGTACCATGGTTGTTCTATTATTGTGAAATAATTGTCACCGTTTGTATAAATTCTTACGTTATTGGTTTCAAAATTTCTATAAAAAGGAAGTGGCAAATAAATGTGGTGCATACTCAGAGGATCCAATCTGTTAGGAGGTGTGTTTTCAATCAAGCATCAATTGAATTTTCCATAATCACCTAAAAGAAATTGTATCCATGTTTTTCCACAGCACTTGGCACCAGTTTCTGATGAACTACGCCACTACATGTAGTATGAGCTTAGGTATATTCTGGAATTACTAGTAGCTTCTTGTTGTTTTCGTAGTCACATCAACCTGGCCCAAATAATGCAGCAGACACTTGGAATACATTACCAGTCTTCTTTATCTCACAGGAAATTAAATTTGAAGACAATTTTTTTATGATCTTACTATTAATTTTCATAATATATTTTTAGAAAATTATTTATTCTTATAGCTATGTTATTTGTTATTTACAAACAAATTTATATGAATTTATCAAATTATTTTATCATATTATTCACTTACTAATTTCTTATAACTTTAATAATAATTTTATGATATTTTATTTTATTATATTGAATTCCAGGTTGAATATTTAAATTCTATAATTGATTCTGATTATGTAATACAAGTAAATCAAACAAATAATTATGATAATTAGTTTCCGATTTCGTATTAAACCAAACAGTTATGACAATAATCAATTTGATTCTGAATCCTTATATAATCAATTTTGATTCTGATTCCAATGTATTTTTGAACCAATTACGGCCCTAAAAATTTGTAATCAAATATTTATCTCTAAATTATATATAAGGACTTTGTATTTCATATGTAAATTACTTTAAAAAATAACTTGTCAGTTATTTTGAAATTATTTTCATATATATATATATATATATATATATATATATATAAGTTCATTAAATAATTCCAACATTCACTGTTGAATCTGTATTAAATAAGAAATTAACAAAGTATTATTTTCATATATATATATATGATCATTAAATAATTCCAACATTCACTGTTGAATATGTATAAAATAACTTGTCAGTTATTTTGAAATTATTTTCATATATATATATATATATATAAGTTCATTAAATAATTCCAACATTAACCGCTGAATATGTATAAAATAACTTGTTAATTATTTTGAAATTATTTTCATATATATATATATAAGTTCATTAAATAATTCAAACACTCACTGTTGAATATGTATAAAATAACTTGTCAGTTATTTTGAAATTATTTTCATATATATATATATATATATATATATAAGTTTTGTTAATTTCTGTATTGATGAATATTTGGGTCGATAACTTAAATACGATGGGGAGATCTGCGGAGGATGACGTAGGGCAGTTTCAGTTAGGTACGATGTAAGAATCAAAGTACCAATGATACCAATTAGTTGGCCTTTCTGCTCTCTCTCTCTCTTTCTTTCTTTACCCTTTCTGTTCAACGCTTTGCATGCAAGACAGTGGCAGTCTATCCCTTACTAGTGACTCTCACTCACATGAAAAGTCAATAAACAAAAAATATACAAATAAAACAAAAAAGGTACGCCATGTCTTTCCATTTTGTATTGTTACGCACGATCTGTCATATGCTAGCCTTTTCTACGGCTGTTTTTTTTTATTAGTTAAAGGTTTTGCCATGATGTGTTGTGCCACCAATTTTACCAAATGAAATTATTTATTAATAATATTTTCCTTTCATCTTACTGAACCCAACAACAACCCATGAGTACAATCTCTGACTATCCCAGAATTTCAGAACTGTAACAACAAAAGTTTAAGATATATATCTGATCCAAGAAGCTGTGATTTCTGATCACCGCAGAGATGGGTGGCGTTCCTTGGCCTTCTGATGATGAGGTAGTGATTTTGTTTTTAATCTCGATTGTTTTTTCGTTTGCGGGTTGATTTAGATTGCATTAGATCTCTGTTTTGCATTGCCTGTTCTGTAATCTTTTTAATGTTGATCATGGCTTCCTCTTCTTGTGTTGTTTAAATTGTTTGTATTGGTTAATGGGAATTTTAAATAAGAAAGAAGAATTGTGATTTTCTAGTTTCTTTAGAAGATGATTGTTCTATCAGTATTTACAAAAATTTGGTTGAAGACTAATGTTCCATTAGTAATTGTATTGGACTGTTAGTTCATATTGTTTGAGAAGAAACGTTATATTTGAGTTTTTGTGTTGATCAATTTTATTTGAATGTTAAATGGTTTTTGTTGGCAGCTATATGAGATAAAGAAAATTGTTTCTGATATGTCCGGGAGAAGTCCTGCGGAGGTTCGGATTGTGATCTCCCCTTATCGGATTTGTCCATTGGGTGCTCATATTGATCATCAGGTTTGCTCCATATATGAACTTTTTTCTTCATTAATTGCTGTATAGATTTGAAAAATGAAATTAGAGTTCGTGATTATGCATTCTTAAAATCTGGCCTTTCTATGTTATTCTGCTGAGATGGAGGTTGGATGTAAGATATTCGGATTCTAATTTAAAGAACATACTTGTCTGGAAAAACGTTTTGAAATACTCATATTTTTCCTTTGTGATGCTTGCAGGGTGGAACTGTTTCAGCTATGACAATTAAGAAAGGGATACTTCTGGGATTTGTTCCTTCAGGTGACACTGAGGTAAGGTGGCATTTTCTTTTACGATTTAGAAAACAATAATGTTTGGAGCCCAAAAACCGCAGTTGCAGTGTCCGTTTTGCTCAGGTGACACTGAGCAAGAATGAAATGAAGTAAATATTTTGGTTGGTGGGTCTATTACTATCATACATTGTAGAACTCCTAGAATCTTGATGATGCACTCTTGTAGGCAAGGTTTTGTAAAAATGAATATTCATCAATACAGAAGCGAATTTTTAAACTCCAAGTCACCAATCTGGTGGAAGATATCAGAAAAATTAACATCGCACTTTGATGGCTTTATACTACATTTGACAGCACACGACGGTTACTTTTTATAACAGTAATTAGTTTTGATGGAGTATTTTGGGTATTCTATCGTTGCTTGCTAATTCCATGTTTGTTGCATTTTTTGATTAGTCATTCCATGTTTGTTGCTGTGTTCTATAATGGCTGAATCTTTATGTTTGAAAATTCCAAATGCTTTTGAGTAAAGTTCCTGAAGATATTCATGTTGAACATTCATTGTATGATCTGTTCGTATGCATATGTGTGGGTATTGGTTGTTATGAACCAACTGTTAGCATCTTCTACATAACCAAATGTGTAGACAGTTACTGGAGTTGGGTTCTTTAGCCTTTATTGAGGTGCGCACTATTTGGATGTTGGGATCATTGAGCATATCCACATATTGTACATTTTCTGGGAAATTGGAATGAAAGAGCAGTCTTTATTTGAATGAGTAAATGTCGACTTTATCAATCTTTACCATGGAAGTAAATGATATGAATTTATGATCTCTGTAAACTTCTAGAGGTTGCTTGACCATCTCTAAGTTTTTATCTTTCATGGAGTCTTATTGCTCGCATATACATGCTTCACTTTTAAGTGCAGTTTGCTTAAGATCTTGGGAATGATGATATTTTTGGTTTTAATAGTTTTTGTCAACATTATGTGGTCAAATGGAACCATGAGGAGAGGACTGAGTGAGGACTTTGTTGATCAATTTTATGCAAATTAGGAAGTTTATCTTTCTTGCATATCTCAGGAAAGACCTTTAAAGTTGCAATGTCTCCTGTGCAAGGAGGCTTTAGGTTTTATGCTTATCTTGAGCTCGTCAAGGACAGCTCTCAATCTCAGGTATCAAGAAAAGGGGACAAAATACAGATAAGGGAAAAAAACGATTTTTGGTTTTCCTTTGAGTCTTTGAGTAGTTCTAACGCTAGAGCACTTAGCACTTATTTTCCTGCAAAGACTCTTCCTTTCTTTGACAATGTGAGTGCCCTCTAAGTACTTCATTTTATGCAGAATGATGGGAGTGATTTTGCTTTAGAAGAGTCGGCTGTATTACATGTGAAAAGGAAATTTAAAAATCTTTATATTAATATCAATTCACACTTCAAGAATTATCTTCCGAATTTCTTTGCATTAGTATTCATTTTAGTGCAATTTTCCACTCAACGGTTCTTTCAATCTTGATGTAGGTTCTACTGAGATCCAGGCAGTTTAAGGGAGAAGTTAGGTTCAGGTACAGATGTCAATCTTTTTGTCCCTCTAATTTTTCTACTATCTTGTACCATTTTCATCAGTAGTTTCATTTAGAAATTTGTCTTTTCTCACTAGTGGTCATTTTCTTTTTATCTTGTTTACCTTGCTTTAGTGAACATGAGTATTCTACCAGTGAGACCAGTAAAGACAGTTAATAATTTAGGATTCTTCCTTCAATGCAAATCAGGAAACAAGAGGAGTGAAAACAATAGGTAGGATCACCAATTTAGTTAATCAACCACATTTAACATTTTCAGTAAGAAACTCTGTGATGACTTCTTGAAGCAGAACCTCTTTTGCTCTGTTATAAACAATAAGGACAATCTTTGATCCCTAACTATCCAGCATTACTCCCCAATGTCCCTTACGAATCTTAAGGGTGCAAAAGGGAAAAAAAAAGGAAGAAATTTATTTCAGCTTCTTTTTTCTCGACCAAAATTTGTACTAAGTTTTTGCACCCTTGCAGAGTCTGAGCCAATCCAATGCTCCCCGACAAATGCCAATTGACCAGTAGAAAAATGTGGTCTTTGATACAGAAACATAAAACTTAGTATTAGTTGTCTTGTTACACAGTGAATAATGGCTCTAATTATCATGTGTACTACGTGCAGTAGTAGTGTTATTCTTTGGCAAACTGGAGGACCAGAAATATATTTCATTAGAGATGGAAATTCAGTTCTCCAAATATTATTGATTAGAGAGGAAAAGGAAAAAGGCAATGAATGATGACTCATACATGTGTAAATTTATTAGAAAAGTTTCCACAAAATAGAGCTGTCCAATTATTCTATCTGCTGTATAGTGAGGGTGAAAAGAACCGCGTAAGATCAAGTAACAACATTAGAACTGTTGCTTTTTTTCGTGAGATATTATGATGTCTTTTTTTTTTTTTTCTGTTTCTTCTGAGACAAAGATGTCTTTGCTGTGTATTTTTAACTTCTTTTTCTTTTGATTTTGAGTCGGTCATTAGTACATTACCATAAGGCCTGTACTTGATTAATCCAATTGGCTAATAGCTGAACTTCTTTAGTTTAGTCATTTGAAGATTAATTTGCTTAAATTTATCTCGTTGAAGCTGATTTTAAGTTGGTTAATTGCTTGAATATTGCAGAGTTGCCTAGTCAAGTGAATCAATACTTGCACTTCACTGCAAGTTATAATATATTTTATGTTGGTATCTCTATACTTCGTTGTGGTTTTTACAGGGTTGATGATATTCAGCATCCAAGACCTATTAGGAAAAAGGAAGAAAAACATGCAACTGATTCTCCTAAGCTACAAGAAGATGGTAATTGGGGAAATTTTGCAAGAGGAGCAGTCTTTGCCCTACAGAGCAGGGGTAACTCTCTTACCCAGGTTAGTTTGACTTATCTTATATAATGTCAAATTGCGGTATGAAGTAATTTTCAGCCAGTTAGTTTTGGTTTCTTGTATAGGTTATTATCTCTGCTATCCATTCCGGATTGTTCGGCATTACCATTTGGGAGAATAAATATGTTGATACAAAGTAGTAATTGATATACTTATGCATTTGCGTGAAGTTTTATTATGTGGAGTTATAATTGTGTAGAAGACAATAATATTATTTTTCTCCTTTCTGTTCTATCCCTCTTTTCCTCTTTCTTATCTTAAAAGCTCCTGTTGTCTTGTTTGGCTATTTAGAAAATGAAAGAAGCTGCATCTTTTCCTCTGTTTTTCCTCGTGCTATTCGTACTTCTTTGCCTTTTCATTAGTCTGAAGTTTCACATTCGCAATTTAAAAAAAATGATGTCAACTATAGGAAAATAATAGTGGATGTTTAAATTAGAAAAAAAATGGGGGACTTTGGGTGGACAAATTGAAGCGAAATTGAGATTTAGGAGGTGAGTTCATATGTTGATAATGGTTTTTACATTGCCAGTATTATATCCTCCAGTCAAGTGCTCCTGCTGAACATATCTGGTTGGTGCTAAATGCTAAAATGAACAGGATGACAAAGGGAAATATTTTCTCAGAACCTTATTTTGGTTTTTGGTGATCACAGGGTATCATCGGATACATATGTGGCTCAGAAGGTCTTGACAGTGCTGGCCTCAGTTCTTCTGCTGCAGTAAGTTTACCCCAACTGCTTGCCTTTACACTAGCATATGAAACAAGCATTATTGTTTTTCTTTGGAAGTTGAATTTATGTATGATGGCGAAATATACATAAACTCATGACTGTAGAAACCACATGTATACAACACTTGCAGACATGCACACATAGCAATGGGATGTTAACCATTAATTTGAGCAAGCATAGTTAAAATCACGGCCATTCAAGCTAAGAAAATTTAACAAAAAGTTTATCAATGTGTCTTTTTTGGTGAAATTGGATTTTGTATTGACAAACTTATGTGTGCTTGTCCATTTTTATACAGATTAAAAATTTTGTTTCAACTTTATTATTTACCCTTGCGCAGGAGAAGATTTGACATAAATATTGATACATAAGATTTTTCCGCCCATGTTTTATATACTCTGTATTTTCAATAATGATTGTTACAGAGAGCAAATGTGAAATTTTCAATAGGAAAAAAGCTGAAGTGAGGGATTATGGGCCACATGAGAGCAGTAACATCTAGTTATCGACTGCACTCCCTTCTTTATATTGCCATGGTCTCTGCTTGTTCAATTCCTCAGAAAATGAAAAGTTAAAATAAACACAATCAAAACTATCTAAAAAAGTAAAATGGGTTAGGAAAGCTTTTTCAAATCCTGCATATAGTAAAGAAGAAGCTTTTGTAAGCTTAAAATCCTGCATATAGGAAAGAAGAAAGAGGAATATATGTGAGAGTGCCAATTTCAAACTTTTAGCAGCTTTGGATGATTGTAGCACACCATACTAATCTTACAAAAATAACATTTGACAGGCTGGGGTTGCTTACCTGTTAGCTCTGGAAAGTGCAAATAACTTGAACGTTTCTCCTACAGAAAATATTGAATATGACAGGTAGTTTTCTTTAAAATTTTCATTTGACAATAATTTTGATGAATGACGAATGCATTGCATGAGACTGACTACTGCTCAAATATTTTTGGATTGAGCACTTTGGTCAATGCAAATTCTCTTTTTCCAGCAAGAATAAGAATTCTGACAAAAAGAAAAGTACAAATATTGACTCTGATATCATGACTTTAAGAAACAACCTGACAAGCAAAGCGGGAAGTGCCATAATTTTTTGTTAATTATCTTATCCTATAAGAATTTCAATGGGATGTTCTATTCCATCCACTGTAAGCTCCACGAATTTTGAAATGTTTTTCATGTTTTCTGTGATTATATCCCTCTTTTTCCTATTTTCTTATCTTGAAAGCTCCTGTTGTCTTGTTGGGCTATTCATAAAATAAAAGAATCTGTCTCATTAATTTATTATGTTTTCCATACAATATGGGGTACTTTTACTGTGAAAAAGGCGATTGGAGTTAAGAATGAACTATCAAAAAATGAATTCTTGTACAGATAAACAGTCT
The DNA here is from genome assembly GCA_948243855.1 of Flueggea neowawraea. NCBI lineage: Eukaryota > Viridiplantae > Streptophyta > Magnoliopsida > Malpighiales > Phyllanthaceae > Flueggea > Flueggea neowawraea. The sequence continues at coordinate 19,431 of CAODLS011053901.1, forward strand.
TTGAGATTTGAGTTTTATAGTTCTGAAAAGGAAAGTATTCATTCTGCGTACATCCTCTGCTAGTTGCTTCTTGATTCCCTAGAAGATGTAGAGTAATTATTCTTGTCTTCCTTCAGCACAGCCTCTGCGTCAAAATATGAGGCCAGAAAAATGCATGGGCCTCCTATTTTGATTCTTGTCTTTGTTGTTGACAGAGAAGTATGCCTTCTGCGCAAGTACTTTGCTAAATGCATTGTTCTTTAAGCTCAAAAGAATGCACGGGCATTCTGTGGTGATTTATAATTCATGCTACTGATGTGTGTGTGTGTTTAAATAGTTTTATTAAGAACGACTTAAGTCCATGAAATAGAACTTCTATTGGAGCTCAAATGAGATGATTACAATATGCTATCGGAGGTATAATATGATTTTCACGGAAAAGATTAAAATGATGACACAAAGTTGAATTCTTTACATATAGGTGACTAACATATTTTCATTTAATTGAATTGCATCTAACATACTGTATGTATTGTAACCTTAACATGTTTGCTTGTCTTTTCTAATGCTAAAAGCTAAGCTTTTTTTTTTTTTACGAGTAAAAGCTAAGCTGTGAATGTGACCTTAACATATCTCTTTTAGTTTTTTTTTAATCAAAAAGTTTTGATATTTTTACCATTCTAACATGCCATATGAGTCAGAGGAATGTGAATGTGCATCACAGTTCCTGTCAAATGCTCCATACTTCATGTCAGTTCTGTCAATTGTGGGTAGAAATCAGGTTATTTGTCAGCTTTCATTGTGGTCCCTTTCAGAATAATTAGATATATAGGAGTATTTTGTTTTGTATGTGCAATAAGATTTTTTATTTTTTCCAGAGTATGGTTTGGAGCACCGCATGTTTTTATTTTTACTTAAAAAGATTTTTTTCTGATATATGCAGACTGATTGAAAATTCATATTTGGGTCTGAGAAATGGGATTCTGGATCAATCAGCAATTCTGCTTTCAAAACATGGCTGCTTAACATGCATGAACTGCAAGGTAATTATTGAACTATTGTCTCTGTACCTCATTTTCAAAAAAAAAAAACCGAAAAGAACAGAAAACATGGTCCAAAATTAAACAAAAAAGGACCATGTTTAAAAAACTTGGATAAGAAAAATAAGAGGGAGCAAGCATATTAGGGATGAGATTAAGGAAGAGAAAAATGGATAGGACTCAAACGTAGTTCTTTTGATTCATCTAGGCATGTTCAAAAGAATTAAAAATGAAGCTGAACGAGCTAGAGCTGAAAATTAAAAGCATTTAATTATCCTCAAGTAATCAAATACTGATAGTTGGTGTAAAAATAGAAAAAAACACTTCTGCTGATGAATTTAATTAATTGAGAAGAAACGTTTCTTGAATGTACTAAATTGTTTCTTTTAAATGGTAACAAATTTCTTAGTTTTCTGCATTTTGGCCATATTTAACGTCTTACGGATCTAGTTCACGTTTGCAGACAAAAAAGCACAAGCTCATACATCCACAGAAGTGGCAGAACAATCACCAACTTAACTCACAAAATTCCTTCAAAATAATACTGGCATTCTCCGGTTTGAGGGAGGCTTTGACTAACAGCCCTGGATATAATCATCGAGTTGCAGAGTGTCAAGAAGCTGCAAGAATTTTGCTCAAGTATGAGCTATTCCCCTTTGAAAATTATAAAGGCAATATGTTGTTTATTTGTTGATTGCTTTGTTTAATATGGTTTTGAATCTCTCTCTCTCTCTCTCTCTCTTTTTCTCTAATTGAACAATGCTCGGAATCTTGTCTTTTATAGTTTTCAGAACTGCAATTTTTTTATTCAAGCATCTATCTGGTCACAAAGTCTATTGCCAGCTTGGCTTTATTTTTATGTTTGTATTCTGTCTTTAATCAAGTTGATCTTGTTCCTGTTATATCTTGGCTTCAATGAGTGAATAACATGGAGAGAAAATTTTAGCCCTTTCTCATTTTTTTGCCCTTTTCCAGATCATCAGCCACACACTAGATATGATGGAGTTTTCGCTTAATGATTGATTTTATAGCTGAGAAATTATTTGGTAGATTCTTTTGATAAGATCTATGAAAATCCGACCACTTGGCAGTCAAAACTCGAATACTTGTTATTGTTTATGAAGATAAAAAAAAAAATCTACAAAAATCTCTAGTGTCCCACTCATCCCACTAAATTTTTAGTGCTGATCGTTTTGCATATCTTTTTGATTCTTCATGGCAGACAGTTATTGATCATTAGTATATTTTCATAAAGAATAAAAATCAATCTTTAGATTGTAATGCTAATCATGACATCAATATACAATTGTATTTTCCTTTGTATGTTTTTTTATTTAATTCTTTTTTTTCCTTCTGCAACTGGTCTACAGAGCTTCTGGACAAGAAAATGTGGAGCCTATCCTGTGCAATGGCAAGTATTCTTTTTTCTCAGTTTTACTATATTATTGCTCAAATGCTTTTTCTTGTCTGAAAATTCCCTTCCTCTGTGTACAAGCAGTTGAACCAGAGGTATGCAAAACTCACAAGGTAACTGAATTGCATTACCTGAAATTTATCATATTGTATCTTAATCAATATTATGTTCCTTTGCATTTTCTGTTCTGCTGACATCAATGTTGTTGATCACTCTTATGATGAATTTACACTACGTGCATTCAATAAAGTCGGTACCATAACGGCTGAGATTTAGTGTTGCAGTGTAAATCCATCCCATCTATTCATTTTGGCACGTCCATTAATGAAACAATCCGGCTCATGTTTTGATTCATTAATTGATGTGGCAAAATATATGTTTGGTCAGTGACCAGCGATTTGTTGAAGGCTCCGGTTACCATACGGTTTCAATTTGTTAAATAATGGTGATTTTGAAGTTTCCATTTTTATATCTTTATTATCATCACTATCTTGACAACTAGTGATTCTATTCGTACTTGAACATTACTTCTTACTTCTTACATGGATAGAGCTAAATATCTCACTCTGCATTCAATTGAAAAGTATTTTTACATTTTGGTTTATTTGTTTTAAATCTGTGCTCACCGTAAATGCAGGAAAAATTGGAAACCAATCTAGCCAAGAACATTATTTCTCGGAGAATTTGCGGGTTACCAAAGGTATTAATAACATCTCAAAATTATATCGGGAATATGTAAATCTTGCTTATGTTCATGTTGACTGTACCTTGTTTACATGATTTCTGTTTCAGGACTTGAAGCTTGGTCTTCTGGAAACATGGAAGAATTTGGAAAGCTGATCTCAGCATCTGGCTTAAGTTCCATTCAGAACTATGAATGCGGTAAGACCTCTTGGAATCTGATTTTAGTAGCAGTAGTATTAATAGTGGCAGTAGTACTAGACAACCAAGTATAATTAACCTAACCAATCTGACTGAATTTTCTACCATCACTATGTAAAATGGCGATGATGACAGAGTATAATTAACCCGACCAATCTGACCAAATTTTCCCTTACTGTTATGGGAATTGGTCAGTTTGATATAAAACAAATTTTATCCTAAAATTGTGTATTTGATGCTATAGATCCAAAGTTTGGTTATATGTATGTTAGCTTCACTAATGCTTCTATGATGGAATTGCTCAGTGAAACTGTATGTTGCATTCTAGCATAGAAAAAAATTGCAATGGTTGCTGGTACTGCAAGTAAAAAGTCTACAGCAAAATTTCCAGCTGTTATATTTTTACCTAGAGAGCTCACCAGCACTCCACGCCTCGGTCTTCTGCTTCTAGTTTCCTAATTTGCGGATAGAGTATATGAAGTTTCTGAATGGAAATTTCTCTCTAACCAAATCTCGTGTTAATGAATTTTTTCTTTTTTTCAATACTGGCTATACGAACTTTTTTACTTCTTAGACGTGTTAATTTTCCATAATTTTCCAAATGATGTATGCCTAACAAGTGACAAAACTATGGTAAAACCTGGAGGTTGTGAGCCACTGATACAACTCTACGACATCCTTCAGAAGGCTCCTGGTGTTTTCGGAGCTCGTTTCAGCGGCGCAGGATTCAGAGGATGTTGTCTTGCATTTGTAGATGCAGAGTTAGCAGCAGAAGCAGTTTCTTTTGTCAGGGATGAGTATTTGAAGGCGCAGCCTGCACTAGCTAGTAAAATCAACCCAGAAACCGCAGTTTTGATATGCGAAGCAGGTGATTCTGCGTGTGTAGTTTGAAAAGTGATTCTATCTGTTCACTCGTATATTCTTTGTTCACTCGGCACTTATATTCTTTGCACTAAAATATGTCGTGGAGTCTACTTTAATAGTGTCTCAGATGCTTGTTGATTAGGGGGAATATAAAGAATTCTGGGACATCCAAGATTTTGTTCGCTTTTTAGCTTAGATATGCATTTTAATTGACTATAATAATCTGATTTATGATTTCATTTATGCCAAGGATGAATCCATAATCTTACATTATGTTGAACATGTAAAAATGCTGCTTTCCATTCTGTCAAAAACAAAAAAATGCTGCTTCCCATAAAAAAATCGTCATATTGGTGGCGCCACGGTTGGGTAAAGAGGTGAAATGAGTAGCAAAACGAAAGTGTTTCAAGGAGAAGTATTCCCTCTATGATAAGAGATCGACATACCTAACACGACAGTAATATCAGATTCAAGAACAGAAACAATGAAGCCAAGTTACAACATTTTTCACTAGGTCAAATCAGACACAAAATCAAATCGTTTTTTAAACAATGAACAACTTAATTCGTTGAGCTCTTAATATGAGATAATCTAAAATTCAATAATGATAAGAAATAGTAAAAAAGACGAAAAAAACAGAAAGTTTATCACATATGAATGCAGATGCCAAGTGTGCTATTACAATGAGGATTTTTAAATGGAGTCTTCATTGAGAATTCATTAATAAATCAAATAATTTCAATAAAAATTAACTCTAATAAAAATTAAGTAACAGTTATGATTATTAAATTTAGTACATATTAACATAATTAGTAACTATTAAGTAACCGATCAAAAATTAAGTAATCGGATGACCAAATTAAGTAACGACATCTAAAATTAAGTAGCATTCTATAAGCTATAATTAAGTAACTACCCACTAAAATTAAGTAATTGAGACTGATATTAAGTCACAAAAAAATTAAGTAACCGGACACAAAATTAAGTAACACATGGTCACATTAAGTAAGCTCATTATGCATGTAGTTTCTTAATTTTTCCAAGAATGACTTAATTTGTGAATATTCAATTAAGTAACATGCGCCTGAATTAAGTAATTCTAACAAAAATTAAGTAACAGTTATAATTATTTAATTTACCACATATTGACATAATTTGTAACAAATAAACTAAAAATTAAGTAACCGGTACTCAAATTAAATAACGATATCTAAAATTAAATAACCTTTTAGAAGCTGCAATTAAGTAACCACTCTAAAATTAAGTAATTGAGGCCGATATTAATTAATTCGAGTGCTCAATAAAGACTTATATAATGAATCTTTATTGTAGTACCACCCATCATGCTATTGTAATTGTGAAGCCCATAATATGCTAAAGCTGCCTTTGTAAATGATTTGTGCTTTAGAGCTCTTAGACCATGCATCCATTATGTTATATACAAGAAAAGAAAAACAATATATAGATATATGCATGATAATAACAGAAGATCAACTTCTTAGAAACTAAACCTGGAAAACAAAAGTTAGAAATTGCTTCTGTGAGTGTTGCGTTGTTAAAGATAGGTTCAAACAGTTGTTTTTACATAATTAAGAGGAAGCCAATAGGAATGATAAAATAACCACATCACTTGTCAAAATAGGCAAGACACTTGTCACATAGGGACTAGAAGCTTATCACATAGATAAGAGAATAATCAAACATAACTGAAAGTAACTAAATTTT
>CAODLS011053915.1:0-11920 GCA_948243855.1 Flueggea neowawraea
GGAAAATAGGGATATGGTTGATTTTGAGAATTTTGGTTAAATTAAAAATTTGGTGAATTTTGAGAATTTTGGTTAAATTGAAAATTAGGTGGAATGAATGAATAAAATTAGCTTTGATAATCATAAAAATTGGGGTTTTGAAAAGATAATTGGTTAAATTTTTTATATATATTTTGTCAAAGACTAAAATAAGAAGGTGAGAAATTGAAAAAAAAATTGAGCAAACTAAGAAAAAATGGAGCAAAGGGACAAACAATAGAGAGGATTAAAGTTGTGAGAAAATAATTGTGAGAGAAGAGTGAGAAGAGGAGAGAGTCTATATTTATAGACAAAAAATGAAAAAAAAGGAACACAACCTTTGAAAAAAAAATAAAAATACTGTTTGCACATGTTGGGCAGCATGCACGACTGTTGGCTTGGCTTACAGCCGACCGTTGTATACTCATGCTGAGTCAACAACTAGTGCTCAATTACAAACCGAGCACTAGAGCTACTTTGACATTTTCTGATGATTATTGTAATTTGATTTCTCTAAATCATCAGCTAAGTATGGTACTTTGTTCACTAAAAACAACCAGTAAAGCAATTGCACAATGTTTTTATTAGTCATGTAAAGTGATAACCTATTTGCGTTGTCCATTGTTTTGTACATATTAGCTCGATCTAGTGGAACATGATCTTCCTGGTTTCATTGTATCTTTATTGGATAATGATATTGGAGATCAATGAAAAAATTGATTGACAATTTGTTCCCTTATTTTTGTAAAGAAGGCAAAGAGGACAACGCTACTCTTTGAGCGTGTCAAGGAGTTTACAGGTTCTCCTAAACCAGTGGATTTCGAAAATATAGGTGATTTATGGTTGCTCTCGAAAATTCTAACTTCAACAATCAGACAATAGGTAATGATCAAAGAATAAAATAATCAACAATGGATCTCTTGTATCCTTAAGAACAATAACAAGACTTAACAATGCCAAGGCTTAAATAAATAATGATGTGATTACTGAAAATACTCAATGAATAAGGCTAGAGACACTTGATAAAATAAAGAGAATACAGAGGACACTGAAAAATCAAGACTAAGAAACAATAACAGAATTTAGATATTCATGTTTTATTGTAGGAGTTGGTTTTGATTGATTGGTTGAAGGTCCTTTTTTCCCGTGATTGCTTCTGCTATTTATATTGTTCTCTAGCCGCTCCTCAATGAGCTATAACCTTGATTTGATTTCATTGATCTCTCTCTCTTTTTGATTCATTGTTCTCTTAGCAAGTTAACTTTCCTTGATTGTCTTCTTTCCAAACGAAGCACCTAGGTCAACTTGCCTTCTAGAGTGATTTTTGATTCTTTCCTTGATACGTCCTCCCTCTTCATGACCTGCCTTTTTTGGTACCTCCCATTTCGGAAATTCGGTCTCTTTTCCTCTGCCTTGATTTGTGGTGATTATCAGCCCAAACTTCCTTGGCTGCTTCAACTTGTCCCTCAAGAGAGCTCATCTCTCCTGAAATTGTGGCAGTTGGATGCTCTTTCCTTTCCTGATTCATTCGTCTACCAAGAAACCAAATGTCCCCTTCCTCTATTTGTTCAGTTGGGCCTGTCCCTCTAGACATCCCCACTTGATCGATTCTGGCAAGGTCCGTCTGTGTCTATTGTTGGATTGGGTCTTGAGCTTGTTTTTCGGACACTCGAACTGTGGTACATTTCGGCCCGGAACCAAATTATACAGTAAACACAATTTAATAAAAAAAGATTTTCATTACCAAAGTTTGGGAACCAAAATAGATTTGGAAAAAAAAAAATGGGGAACCAATGCCTCCAAAGTTCACACACAGTTTCAAAGGCCTACCCTACCCAATTGCTCACAGCGCTGTCTCCTTCTTGACCAATGCCTCTACCCACCTCCATCTTCATGGCTCCATATGATGGTTTGCCTTTTTCCTCCATAACCAACACCGTTTTGTACGGACATGTGCCCTCTCTTTCTTTCATTTTTTTTAAAATTTTTTATTCTTTTTGGAATACCAAATTGTAAAAGCTAGCACTACGAAAAAAAAAAAAGCTAAGCACGGGACGAAATAATATATATATATATATATATATATTGCAAATTTTCAACTTTGAATAAAAATGGATTCATTTTTATGTTGTAAATATATAGGTTCCCGTCTAATTTAGACAGACTACTAAATGTTGATGTATATTAATTGTTAATAAAATCAGCATGTCATATCATTTAGCTAATGCTAATTTGGAAGGAAATTTTCAAAGAGTTCAAAGTGATAAAGCAAAACATGGGGATATTGTGGACAAAATTGAAATAATTGGTCGAAAACTGATAAACTTCTAAAACGTTAGAATTCGTTTAGTATGAAGCTTACATGTGTATCTCACTTTCGATTCTTCTCCTTCAGGTTGTCTACAATTTCTCCCACAAGATTGAGTAATGTTAGTTATTTAGTATGTTTTGACGGCCCTACAAAAAAATGTCGGCATAGATACATACAAGAACAAGGAAAAAACACACATGTTGAGATCCAAAAATCTATGACTAGCCTTATCTAAACTCAAACTATGGTGATATACATATGACGGGTCTTGTAAGAACATTAGTTTTATTATTGTGCCAGTACATATGATATTTTAAAAAACCAAACATAAAAACTGCTATTTTTATTGAACTGAAATATTGACTGCCATTTTTGAATGCTGTAGCCCAAAAAAAGACAATCCACGTAATTAGCATAATAAATTTGTGTGACATTTTGCAAAGTAGGCAAATATTGTATACTAGTTGATATGGCAGTGATTAAGGCCCAACAAACCTAGATTGGAGTCCATTCCAATAAATTAATTATAATATATAATTGTGAAAAAAGAAAACAATGCAAAACATTGATGCTTCTCTTAAAAGCAGGCACATCGGGCCTTCATCTCGTCCCTCAATACGTGTTTTCTTTGTCACTCCGTCTACTCATCACTTTAGAGTATTTGGTGTGAACATTAGAGTTGAGTTATGTCAGTTTTAATATCACTTTGTCACAAAATTATTATCCTATTTTAAAAAAATTAATTTGTTAAGATGTGCAATACTTAAACTTATAAACTTAAGAACCACTTTTAACATTTATTTGATGTGGGAATCCTTCACATTAATATATGCATAAATAGTTCTTTATTTATATATTTAGTACCTTAATTTGTACATATGCATAAATAGCTATTTATTTACATATTTATATTAGATTAAATCAAAATATTTTCATTGAAGTCAAACACCATTGATTTCACTTTTTTAGTTTATTTATATGCTATTATTCTCATTTTATTTTACTCTTTTATAGGTAAGATGTATAAACCGGCCAAACCAAACTGTACAAATTATTTGATTAGGTTTACTTGGTTTCAACTGCATTTATGGTTAAACTGTAATTATAAATCTTTCAAATCAAATCGTTATACTTTTATCAACTTGCAACGTTCCTATTCCAACCGCGTGTATTCTCTCTTAAGTGCATAGTGGTCCACTTTTTTTATCTTGCCCACCTGGTGTTCGATTAAAAGCCTCAGTCATGTCCTCTGAAGTAGAAAATTCTCTTGACAATACCATGGCCATTGACGATCACCTGGTGAAGGGAGATCCACCAGATATTCAAAATCCTCGAGATTCTAAGAAAGGAAAAACAGTGGTTACCGACGCACATAACTCGGAGAGCGATAAAGATACTAATGGAGACAAAGTGCCTTTTAGAGACAAACTTGTTGGATCCATTAAAAAAGACAAGAAAATTGTCATGCATGAGATTGAGGACATGGAAATCTCAGAAGAGGATGTGATAATGGAGATGGAAGATTCTATTCCTGCAATATGGTTTTCGAAAAAAGTCAGAGAAGTTTTGAACAAAACCATCCAGTAAACCGTGGTGGTTAGACTCCTATCGGGAGGGCTTGGATACAAAGGATTGTTGGCTGGAATCAGGTATCTTTGGAAACCGAAGGGTGAGTTTCATATTGTAGACCTGGAAAATAACTTTTTCTTGGTGCAATTTGAAATGGAGTCAGACTACGTTCTTGTGTTACTTGACGGACCTTGGGTTATGAGAGGGACATATCTTACAGTGCAATCATGGACGCCGACGTTTTCGACTAAAAAAACCAATCCTAAGGCATTGGCGGCGTGGGTTCGATTGCCGGGTTTACCAATTCAATATTATAACAAAAATGCTATTAGATATATTGGTAGTCTAATTGGTAAGGTGATCAGAATCGACTATAACACGTCACTGAATGGTAGAGGTCAGTTCGCTAGAATGGCTGTGGAATTAGATATGGATAAACCCATTACCCCTGCTGTGTTGATCGATGGTCGGTTTCAAAAAGTGGAGTGTGAGGGAATTCCTATTCTTTGCTATCAGTGTGGAAAAATAGGTCACCTTAGGAAGTATTGCACATTAGGGACAAGGATGGCAACGCAAGGCAGGTGGAAGTGACCAAATCTCTAATTGGACAGTCTAGTAAAACGGATAAGGAGGTTCAAATCATCAGAGCGGTGCCGGAAGTGGCCGGTAACAAGACAGGGGAAATGCATAATGGTAACTTTGGAAAGTGGGTGCAGGTGGATTCTGGTAAGAAAAGGAATTCTAGAAAAAATTTGAGTGTACAAGGAAAGCCAAATGCTAATGGGGAAATTAGAAAAGGAAGCACTCAGCATGGATCTAGATTTCAGGCATTGATGGAGGTCAGTGTGAATGTTGACAAGAATGTGAAGGAAACTGGTGAAAAAACTGGGCACAATATGTTGGGAGGTAGTCAACCAATCTTGAAAGAGGATATAGCTGCTAACAGAATTAATATTGGGAGAGGAAACTCTGATGGCAACAGTATGGTTGTTAAGGAAAAAAAGGCGGGAGGGAAGCTAGTAAAAAGCCTATTACAAAGCTCATTCAGATGATAGAACCGATGGGCAAGGGCAACAATTCAAAGAAACCAGGTCAGATTACTACAGTTGAGCCCCAAGTGAGCCAGGCTTTGATTCAACCTACAATGCAAAATCGATCACCCCAATCTACTCCATCAAACAACCATAATATAGTTGGGACTACACTCACTGAACTTCTGAAAGCTCAGATTATACAAAAAGTGTTGGAGAATTTTTTTAGAAATGCCTTGGTTGAGTTTGGAGAATAGAAATAAGTTGAAGTGAGAGAGAAAATAACACCAATAATTTATAGTGGTTCGACCAACTCGATACTTACGTCTACTACCTAAGTCTCACTTAGGCTTTCCACTGTCGGTGATTATTTCTGGCTCAATCTAACAAAGTTTTACATCAAGGTTGATTACGGCTCACTCCTCTAAAGCCTACAAGGTTGATTACGGTTCACCCCTCTATAACTTACAAGGTTGATTCCGGCCCATACCTCTAAAGCCTCACAATGTTATTTTCTCTAGGTTCACAACAAACCTCTCTCACTCTCAAAGAGTTTACAAAATGTTTACAAAAAGTGAAGCTCTATGCTAGAGTTTGGTTGTATGATTGATGCTCTTGATTTTCTCTCTAGTTTGATTTTGGCGTTTTGTAGTGAAGGAAATGATGAAAATGATTTGGACTTGAATCTATATGATCATCCACGTTTTTCTGCCCTTCTTTGATATTTTTATAGTCATTCCAATCAATATGACCGTTGGAATGCATTTCTGCCCGTTGCAGCTTTCTGGGTTGATGATTCACTTGAGTGACACATTTTGCTTACTCAAATGATCGTATGCATTGATTACTCGAGTGATACTTCTTGTTACTCGAGTGACACCTTGAACTCTGGCTTACTCGAGTGACACTTCTTGCTTACCCGAGTGATATGACACATGGATTACTCGAGTGACACTTTTCCTGTTACTCGAGTGAGTAGCTTCAACTCGTATCCAATTTATCTGTTCTTCATGCATTACTCAAATGATGAATTGGCTTACTGGAGTGAAATAAATTGGGCATCAATGTTATTCTAGTGAATAGACAACTTACTTGAGTGAAGTTTTGATAATATCATTTTTTTAATCATCAAAACACATAAAATGATCTTTAATGTTGATAATTCATGATCTGACAAAAATGTGGGGCCAAAACTCTCTTTTCACCACTTCCTATTCCTACAAAGCTCAATCCTGATAACAACGTGGTGGTGCCTTTTGACAGTAACAAGTAGGAGTCAACGAACAGTGATATGGCTATGGTGGATAGTGGAAGTGACACCGTAAGAAATGACAGTAGGGCACATAAGCAAGAACCTCCAAATAAGGGTGAGGGAGGAAGATTAAGACCTTCTGGGTTCAAGATTAGGCTACACATGAAGAATCGGCAAGCCTCTCCTTATACCCTGCAAAATTTTGAATCCTCTATTGAAGATAAGCTTTCGGGTTTGGCAGTACAGGATAGTGTTGAGAGCTTTTGCTATGATGAGTTGAACCAGACTAAATCACTTCCCACAGTTTAAACCCCTCTGCTCTTCCCTGTTAGTTTTAATTGTTACTGTTATTATTGTTGGTTTTGGTGTTATTTGATTTAAATTTATCAATATGTTTAAACTTTTCATTTGGAATTGTCGCTGAGCTGGTAGTCACAGATTTCGTCGAGTTTTTTTGAATTACAAGAAAGCTCACTCGTCTTCGGTGGTTGCAATTTTAGAACCTAAGATTAGAGAGATACACCGGACAAAGTGATTAAAGCCCTAAACTTCTCCCACTCGTATCAAGTTGAAGTTGAGGGATTCAAAGGTGGTATTTGGTTATTGTGGAATTCTGATATGGATGTTTCAGTTTTGTGTTGTTCTTTTAAGTTCATTCATGTGCAAGTGATGGATAATTTTAAAGCAAGTTTCACCTCCCATGTGTTTATGCTTGTCCTAACCGTACTAAACGGAGACACTTTTGGGGGCAGCTTGGTGCGCTGAAAGAGGTTATTGGTGATCAGGCGTGGTGTATTGATGGGGATTTTAATGCGTACCTCTCTGAAGATGATAGGACAGGGGGAGCTCGATCGGGCAACAAACCTTGTAATCTATTCAGAAAATAGTTCTTTGATCATGATATGGTGGACTTGGGGTTTTCATGGCCCAAAATTTACGTGGTCTAAAGGGAATTTGCTAGAGAGAATTGATCGTATGGTGGGTAATCAAAAATGGGTGGAAACTTTTCCTGACAGTACTGTACTCCACCTACCCAAACTGCATTCGGATCACCGTCCGTTACTCTTTCGTACTGATAATAGTATTATGTCCATGCCGAGAAAGCAATTTCAGTTTTTAAATGTTTGTGTGACTCACAGTGGTTTTGGCGAGGTGGTGAAGAATTGTTGGGATAAAGGGGGTAATATACTGGAGTCTGTCAAATTCTTCTCTGAAGCCGTCAGTTTTTGGAACATAAATACTTTTGGACACATTGATATAAAAAAAAAAGCACCTTATGGCTAAACTTGATAGGGTGCAGAAAGCTATAGAAATTCAATGCTCTGATTTTCTGATTCATAAAGAGGTAGAGATTGTGGGGCAGTCGGAAGAAGTGTTAGCTCAGGAAGAGATTTTATGGCAGCAAAAATCGAGACAGGATTGGATTCGATTGGGTGATCACAATACAAAGTTTTTTCACACCAAGACTCGTGTTCTTCAAAATAGGAACCATGTGGAAATGCTTAAGATTGACGGACATACTTGGTGCTATGACATGGAGAAATTAAAACAAGGGGCTTTGGATTTCTTCACTGACTTGTTCACCAAAGAGGATGTCTCTCTACCTAATTGCGATTTACATGATTGCTTTCCATGCCTTTCTAATGATGATATCGCTATGCTTGAAGGGTCTATCCGGACGGAAGAAGTTAAACATGCCATCTTTGATATGGGTCCTTGTAAAGTTGCTGGTGTGCATGGTATGAATGCCTTCTTTTTTCAGAACCAGTGGAACACTGTTGGGGAGTCACTTATCACTTTTGTTCAGGAAGCTTTTCATAATGGTTCGTTCCCTGAGGAGGTTAATTCAACTATGTTGGTACTTATTCCTAAAATTGCGGGGCCGGAGAATTATAGTCACTTTAGACCTGTAAGTCTCTGTACTACTATCTATAAGACTATAACAAAAGTCCTCGCTAATGCATGAAAAAATTACTACCTAAGCTCATTGGGGAAGGACAACTAGTTTTGTCCCTGATAGACATATCACTGAAAACATCATTATAGCCCAGGAAGTGGTGCATTCCTTTAAAAGGAAAAGGGGTCCTAAGAATATGATGCTGAAGATTGATTTACATAAAGCATTTGACCATTTGAATTGGGATTTCATTGAAGATACCTTAAGGGAAGCTAGATTTCCTGATAACTTCATCAAACTAATGATGTTTTGTATTAGTTCTATTTCAATGCAGGTGCTTTGGAATGGGAGTCCAACTGATAAATTTTGGCCTTCCAGGGGAGTGTGTCAAGGAGATCCTATATCCCCTTATATCTGTGTCCTCTTCATAGAAAGACTTGCCCACTCTATTTTAAATCAGGTTGAGAATAGAAAATGGCATCCGGTCAAGTTAAGTAGAAATGGCCCTCCGTTATCTTATCTGTTTTTTTGCTGATGTTTTGCTTTTGTTTTCAAGAGCTGATCGTAGTAACATTATTTGCATTAAAGATGTGCTTAATATTTTTTATGATGTTTCAGGCCTGCTTGTTAGTGGCAATAGGTCTCATATATTTTTTTTTCTAAAAGTGTTCCTCAGAATAAAGCTAGAATGCTGAATGGTGTGGCTAGTTTCGCTTTGCAAGATGATCTGGGTAGATACTTGGTGCCACTTCTTCACAGACGTGCCACTAACTCAACGTACCAAGCCATTATTGACCGGGTTATGCATAGATTGTCTAGTTGGCAGGCTCATAGCCTCTTTTTAGCAGGCAGACTCTCATTCACTCGATGGTTTCTACTATTCCCTTATATAGTATGCAGACTACTTGGCTTCCGTGTGACACGATCAATCAGTTGGAACAGTTGTGCAGGAAATTCCTGTAGGGAGCGAACGTTGGGGAGAATAAAATGAGTTTGGTGAATTGGGCTAGTGTTTGCCAACCGAAATAGAATGGTGGGCTGGGACTTCGGAGACTTAAAGAAAACAATATTGCTTTTGGGATGAAGATTGGCTGGCAAATTATCTTTCATCTGAATGCACTTTGGGTTCGGATTATGAGAGCTAAATATATGCAAAAGATGTCGCGAATTCGTGCCACTCTGAATACTAAAAATGGATCTTGGCATGGTGTCTGTAAGGTTTGGCAGCTTATTAGAAATGGTCTCCGATGGGCAGTTTTAGATGGGAAATCAGTTCAATTTTGGACTGATGTTTGGATTGGTGACAAACTACTTGTGGAAGTGTCACTAAGGGAGATTAGTGCCGAGGAGTTGCATTTCTCTGTTTATGAGTATACTGATGGGAAAGGTGAGTGCAATATTCAAAAATTTAGACATTTATTGCCTAATGATATGTTTTCTTTGGTTGTAGGTATTAAAGCCCCGGAGAGTAACGCTGAAAAGGACCAAGTATACTGGGGTTTGACGAATTCGGGAGAATTCACTGTTAAATCAGCTTATCAGCTTCAATGCGAGAATAATTGGGGTGCCAAAGACACGCAATGGAAAATCCTTTGGAAGTTGCCTATTCCTCACACACTCAAAACATTTCTTTGGCTTGTATTAAAGAAATCTATTATGACCAACGAGCAGAGGGTTAGGAGACATGTAGCTATCGACCCAAAATGTGAAGTTTTCCCTGATGTGGAAGAAGAATGGCTGCACGTCCTGAGAGATTGTGTGGATGCAAAGTGTGTATGGGCTGAGGTGTTACCTCACAACATGAAGCAGATATTCTTTACAGTGAATCCCGACCAATAGGTAGTTGATAACTTAAAGAATGAGAGTACGTATAACAACGAAGTGCCTTGAAATGTTGTTTTTATTGTGGGGTGCTGGTTATTATGGAAATGGAGGAATGAAAGAGTCTTCCAGCAAAAAATTCATCAAAGGAAAGCTTCTCAGGTATGTACTCTGGCTGCTGTATATTTTTGTATTATTAATGTTTTGTAGACACAAGTTAACAATTGCAACAGAGAGCACATTGAAGTTGGTTGCAAACTACCTGAGCTGAATTATGTGAAACTAAATACCGATGGAGCAATAATTGGTGGGTCTGATATAGCAACTGCTGGGGGAGTTATCAGAGATCATAAAGGGAATTGGCTCAAAGGATATGCCACAAATATAGGTAGATGTTCTGTGATTGGAGCTGAGTTATGGGGGATTTACCTTGGCCTTAAAATGTGTTGGGAGAATGGATGGAAGATGGTTAGGGTGGAGACGGATAGCTTAGTTGCTATCCATATGCTAAAACAAGAGGTGCCCATTCCTAATCAATATAGCTCTCTTATTAGAGCTATACAAAATCTGATTGGGCAAAACTAGGAGTGTAAATGAGCCAAGATACTCGCGAGCAGCTTGGAGCTCGGCTCGGTAAAAGCTCATTTACGACTCAGCTTGATAATAAATGAGTCGAGCTTGAACAAAATTTGAAACTTGACTTCGTAAACGAGGCGAGCTTTGAACAATGAAAAGCTCAGCTCGAAAAGCTCTCGAACGAGGCTCGTTTGCGTGTTCGTGAACAGGCTCGATTGTAGGTTCATGAACAGCGCGAACAAGTTCGTTTACTAAGCTCGTAAACAAGCTCGAGTGCAGGCTCGTGAACAAGCTCGTGCACAGGCTTGTTTAATAAGTTCGTGAACAAGCTCGATTACAGGCTCGTGAACAAGCTCGTTTGAGAAGCTCGTGAACAGGCTAGATTAAAGCTCGTGAACAGACTCATTTAATGTATTCTTATATTATTATATACGGATATACACTAAATAACTCGACTTTAAGATCATTTATATTATTATATAGGAATATACACTAAAACTTATGTGTAATGTATTCTAATTCTAGTTTTAAATTATTAATAATTAACATGAACATGTATACAAAAGTGTACACAACATGAAATTCTTTTATGAAATATTGTTTTTTACAATTTTGATCAATAATTTGATCGATTTTTAGTTCATAAATTATTATTTTTAAGTATTCTAAGTCTCTTTGAGGGCAAAAGAAATATGAATTGAACCAATTGTCTGACTGGATAAGTTAGAAATGCTAAATTTATGTGTACCGTATAATAATATATAAGGCATATGATATATTTATAGTATTTTTAAGCTTCGTAAACATTAATTATATGTTGTACACCTTTTGTACACATAAATTTAAGGTTGTGTACACCTTTGTACACCTAAACTTCATGTGTACACTTTTGTACACCAAAATTTCATGTTTTGTACATCTTTTGTACACCTAAGTTTCATTTTATGTATACCTTTGTAAACCTAAAATGTAGGTGTATGAAAGGTGTACACAACCTGAAATTTATGTCTACAAAAGGTGTGCAACATAAAATTTTGATGTACAAAGTGTACACAACCATAAATTTAGGTGTACAAGGTGCAAACAACATGAAATTTAGGTATATAAAGGTATACATAACTTAAAATTTAAGTGTACAAAAGGTGTACAATATAGAATTTTGGTGTACAAAGGTGTACACAACCATAAATTTATGTGTACAAAACTTATAAATGCTATAAATATTGATATATTTATGTGTACCATATAATATATAATGTATATGCTATTGTAACTTCAACATTAGTCAATTAACTATATTCAATATATAATACTATTATTTTTTCAACACTAGTCAATTAATTATATTCACTATTTAATGTTATAGTCAATCAACATTAGTTAAAGTGTTCAAAGGTATTGTTGTTTCTTCAACATTAGTCAATTAACTATATTCACTATATAAT
>CAODLS011054141.1:0-25067 GCA_948243855.1 Flueggea neowawraea
GTTTCTCGATCCTATAGCATATATTCAAATTATTCCTGCTCTAACTTATAAATATATATACAATGCACATGTATGAGATGCTTTGAACATATGAAGTCCTTTTAACTCTCTATTGTGGATGCATTTAATCATTTAGATTTGAAAGGAAAATGATCCAATTATATCTAAAGAAACTTTAACATTAAAATAACAAAATTCTGTATTACACCATTATGGACAGCCTATTTGTTCTCTAATTTTGAACTTCCAAATAGAATTTTTTTATATTAAATTTAACCCTCATATAAGAGACATATAATAGTGTTTTTTTTACCAAATTTCAGTCCTTAATTCACTATAAAACGATCTGAGAAAATTTTCAAAGTTTCAGTACCGTAACAGAATAATTTCAAATGAGCAGCATTCAATTAAACCACTCTAACTCATACTATCAGGTTCCAATAAACCTAATATTTTACAGGTTTATATATGACATAATTTAAAACAACTTTAATATTTTAAGTCTCGTCAAAATCCATCTCTAAGGTTTTCAAAATCGTCATGCAAACTGACTGTTCCTACTGAATCCAAAATCTGGGCAGTTCATACCATTTTGAGCATAATTATCAAACGACACAAATTTTCCTAAAAATGTTTTGCATGAATATATAAGACACATAAATCTACAAGTTTTGTTCTTTGAGTTCTCTGAATATCCCTCTCTAAAAATTTCAAAAATAAAAAGCAGACAGACTTTTATAAGGAGTTCTTAAGACTGTAGAATTACCTTAAGCTCTTGCTTGAGTGTTGTGATGAGAAGCGATTTTCTGTGTGTGAGAGCTTTACACAGAAATAGAGAGATTCTAGGCTGGTTTTTTTTTTTTAATAAAAGAGTTGTAGAGATTTTGTGTGATTTTTGTAGTAAAAGAAACAAACACTTCGATTCCACATGTCTCCATTTCTTTCTTCTTTTTCATGCACTCTTACACAACAAGTCACCTATAAATGTCAATTCTCTCTTTAAATAACCTATACATGTAAATAATCTCTTTAAATCCCTTTTCTCATTTGTTCTTAGTTTAGTCCTTAGCTTACTTTTATTTCATGAACTTTGTTTTAAATATCAATCCTATTTATTATCTCTAAACCTATTTGGACACATAGAGAAAATAATATTTTAATTCTATATTATGAAAATGCATATGCAATGCATGTACCAATATATATATACTATGCACAATTATGTTGGGTTGGGGTGTTACAAGTTTTCTAACATTTATGTTTTTACAAGAAACTCGTTTTCGTATATATGGGGAAAAACTTATCCCAGATTATCTTCATTAGTTTAGAATTAATAATAAAATAGCGCCTTCTAACGTGAATATGCCTTTTTTTGTGAGTATATACAACCTAAATTTGATCAATCCTTATAAAGGAATAAACAATATTTTTTTCTAATTAACTTGTTCCTCTTAATAAATTAGTTTTCTTGATAAGTCATATGCCTTGCGATTTCATTCAACTATATCAAAATAAATCTAGGGAAAAATCCATGTACAAAAGAATTCGTAGAGAAGAACAGTATCTCGAATTGCTAAGCTTAACATTAAAAAAAACTAATCAATCTTATCAAAAAAACCATCTTAATAAATATTTTAGTATTTACTTATTTTATGCCGGCCAAAAATCTAAAAATTTGCAATTTCACTATCCAAGCGTTTCACATTTATCATATTTTAAAACTTTTAATTTTTTTTTGATAAGTGACTTTAAATTTATTTTATCGCTCATGCAAATAGTTGCGTGTGATTGTAAGTTTAATATGTGGGGGGAGATTTACAATAATAAGCATGAAAAAATGATCCACAAATCTTCTGAAACAAAATAATTTGAAGGCTTAAATTTATTCCCAAAATAATTAACTAACAACAATAAATCAACAATTGCGTACATCTTTTGGAAAAGAATGACCTACTTATAAATTGTGTTAATCTTACAGAGGGCAGTGGTGGATGTAGCAAAGGCACTTATGCATGAAGGCATCATGGAAAAGCTTGACTTCAAGAACACAAACTTTGAAGTTTCAAACAAATTTCTCATAGTAGATTATGGTTGCTCTATTGTTCCTAACACATTCTTCGCGAGGCTGTAAAGCTCAAATACCCTTAGAATTCCAAGTTTATTTTATTGATCATATCGAAAATGATTTCAACACTCTTTTCAGAACTCTCCCTCCAAACAAAGATTACTTCGCCGCAGGTTTACCTGGAAGTTTTCATCAGCAATTATTGCCCAAATCCTTCATTCATTTTGTGCTCTGTTCTTATTCATTACAATTGCTTTCAAGGAAACCAAAGAGGTCACAGATTGTACCTCTTTAGCTTGGAATAAGGATAGCATAATATGCAGTGGATTTAATAATGAAGTGAAAAAGGCTTATTCAACTCAATTCAACAATGATTTGAATAAGTTTTTGAATGCAAGAGCACAAGAAATCATTGGTGATGGACTAATGGTGATTCTAATTCCTAGTCTTCCAGAAGGGATCCTTTTGTCTCAGACTGGGACTGGTATGGCTTATGAGTGTTTAGGTTCTTCTCTAATGGAAATGGCTCAACTGGTAAGTATATTAACTTTCTAAACTTTCTTTCCTTACATTTTTTAATTAATTTTTTTTCATTTAGTCAATATATTGATAATCATGTCACTGAAGTTGAAATTTTCTTGCTAATTTACACCCTGAAACGTACATAAAACGGTAACACTATGAGATCTGATAGCAATATGGAAGCAATAATTTCAATAAAATAGTTGATGGACCCGGGGCTAATATTATTGAATTCCTTTAAATATATGAAAATAAAATTTTAAAATAAATTTAATAAATTTATGAAAAATTATAAGATAGCTTGTCATTTGAGACAAAATGGCTATATTTTCTAATAAAGATAGCCAATCAAAAAACGTATTAACAAAAATATATGAAATTGTTAGTTCACTATTTTGATCGACCAAGTCAAACAAAGTTAAAAAGTGTAATTATTTTTTCTCATGTTATTTTTACAATAAAATATTTAATTGAAATTTTCTTATTTTCACCCTAAAATTATTAATTTAGCTTTTCGCTACATTTTTTATTATACAGAAAATTACACTACACGCTCACTTTTCAATTTTATATTTTTTTTAATATTCAGCCAAGCATTAAAATTTCAAAAATACAAAAACAAAATTAAAATTTCAAAAATATAGAAATCTATTCAAAATTGAGACGATTTCCAAACTGAGATAGTTTTGGTCTCATTTTCATCTTCCCCCGCATCCTCTCTCTCTCTCTCCTCCCTCACGTCTTCTCATTTCGCTTCCTTCTTTGGTCTTTTTCTCCTCTTCCTTTTTCCTCCTTCCTCTCTAACTTCTTTGTCTGCCTTTCATTCTTGCTTTTTCTTCCTCTTTCATCTCAAGTTTCCATCTCCTCCACCTTCTCTCCTCTTGAGTTCCCTCTCCTCCATCTCCATTTTCTTTCTCCTCCATAAATACCCAACAACGAATGAATAGAGAGACCACGAGTTAAACAAGAGAAGAGAGAGTCCAAGAGCGACAAGGAAGAATTGTGTAATTAGGGGTGACGGCTAGGGTTTCTATCCACCATGGATGGGAAAGATATAATAAGATCTGCAATTTTTTTACTAATTTTCGTATGTGTAGAACTGAGATCAGGTTAGTCTCGTTTCGTACTCATTTTCGATGTTCAAAAGTGAGACCATTTTGTACTCATTTTCGAAGATTGTCTTCATTTCCGTATGTTCAAAATGAGACCATTTTGTACTCATTTTTTTAACATTTTGGCCTCATTTTCGTATTTTTTCTGCATTTTTTAAATTTTAATTTCGTGTTTGTATTTTTGTATAGGTTATGAATGTTTCTGTATTTTTGAAATTTAATTCTGTTTTTAAAAATTTTCTGTAATTTTCCCTTTATTATACAACATAACATATTCTAAACAAACATCTATTTAGTGTAATCAATACTTTTATTTTTTATATTTTTGTCTAATTGGTGTTTTTATCAATTAAAAATATCTATAAATCATTGATTCTTAAGAAAATTGTTTAAAATTATTAATTATTAATTATTACAAAATTCTAAGAATTAATAAATAAAATTGAATTTCTTCTTTTAATAAACAACACATGTTAGATAAATACAAGATTTAATGAACATTAATTTTTAATAATGAATTATTTACAGTTATTAGTCATCCTTTGGACTATCATATTTATTATATATTAATAACCACGTTAATTTTATTTTAAATTATTATCAGAAAAACTTGAAAGTTTTGGAAAAAATGAAAAATCAATACTGAAATATTAGACATGCTACATCAATGATTTTTTGTATGTCATTTTATTAGAATTAGGTATGAAATATTATATTAGATTTTTAATACAATAGTAACAAAGACAATGTTAATTAATACCTCAAACATATAACAACGTTGTCCTTCTAGAATTGTCTTGTACATTAAAAAGTAGGGAATAGAGAAACAAATCATTTATAGCGCTCAATATCGAAGAAGCTACTCATTTGAACAAAAAATTGGGAGTCATTAAATTTGGGAATAGTTTTTATTTTCTTTTTTTTTTTAATTAATGGCGTAGATTTTATTATCAAAGCACGAGAAGTGGCAATGAAAGGTAGGAAAAACTCACTACTCAAAAAAATTTCGTTGTGTTACGTTACTAAGAAAGGCAGAAAACCTCTTATGTACAAAGTGTTATATGGAGTACCACTAGGAATGGCAATGAAAATGGTGTAAGTAGAGTATGTCGAAAACCATACCTGTACTCGTAATCTTTGCGTTGTACCTTAAAAAATATACAAGTTAAAATAGGACCCTCGAAGTCAAATACAAGTTAAAAAAAGATAATTTTATGTTTACTGATATGCATATTTTTACAGGGAGTTATTGCTCGAGAAGAAGTGGATTCCTTCAATATGCCGATATATTATCCAACCGCTCAGGAATTAAAGGATATTATAAACAAAAATGGATATTTTAAGATAGAAAAAATGGGAATATTGGATAATCCACAAAATCGTATCAAACATATATAATCCTCAATTTGTTTATCTAGCAATGAGACCTATTTTTGAAGGACTCCTCAAAAAGCATTTTGGAGACAAGACAATTGTAGACAAAGTATTTCAACATTTTGCAGAGAAACTTGCAGACAACTACTCCAGCATCGAAGGGTCAACTAAAAAAAGGACTGATCATTTTATCCTTCTAAAGTGTAAAATCAATTGCTAAGTACTTGCACCTTTTGTATAAACAATAAATGTTATCTAATTTAAATTAATTGATGTCAACATTTGATTTTTTTTGTTGCAAGTTTGCAAGTTGACACATATTATCAATTCTATTTGTAATAATGTCTTTGGTAAACTGCATGTTTTAATACTTTATTCCATAGCGCAGTTTATGGAAGATGGTCGTTGAAGTTGTGCCTTTGATAGTTGTGAATATGCCTATAACCACGTAGCCATATCATGCTTGTGGTTCAAGAAAGTGGCCATGTTTGAATAGTGGCTCATGTTACACATTTCATATTGTTAATGACCATGTTATGCTACAATGTAGGATAGTGGCCCATGTTTAGTAGATTAATGCTCTTGTCGTTCTTAATTTTTTGTATTTAATGAGCAATGCTTTCTCAATGAATGGAATGTGCCACTTTTATAACCTCATATCATATAATAACATTGTGGTATCAGAGCTCTCATGAAGAAAAAGAGAAAGAAATGTATAAAATATTTTTTTATATGAAGATTAGTTCTCATCTTTAATTAGTGTGACTCTAGATACCATAACCATACCTATAACCATATCCATAACCATGGTCATAACCATAACTGCGACAACCATAATGACATTAATATAACGTCGACAATGACGATCATGCCAACAACACACAATTGGGAATGGCGACTATGCCAACAATACAAAGTCAAGAACGACAACCATGCCATAACAATAACAAAAGTCGAGAACAATGACAAGGTCGGCAACGACGACAATGACAATGCTTTGCAACCATCAAAGGCAAGGAGGAGTGTTGAAGTTGTGCCTTCGATAGTTGTGAATATACACATAACCACATAACCACATCATGCTTGTGGTTCAAGAAAATGGCCATGTTTGAGTAGTGATTCATGTCCCATATTTCATATTGTTAATGACCATGTTATGCTACAATCTAGGATAGTAGCCCATGTTTAGTAGATAATGCTCATGTCTCTCCTAGTTATATGTTAGGATTTTATGTATGTAAGCAATGCTTTCTCAATGAATGAAATGTGCCACTTTATAACCCCATATCATATACCAACAATGGTGAATACTCACTTGAATTTTACTAGTGTTTCTCATCTACAAACTGATGGACAAATTGAAGTTGTTAATCGTGCTTTGGGTAGTTTGTTGAGGATATTGTTGGGTGAGAACGTGACGAGTTGGGACTTGAAGTTGAGTCAGGCCAAATTGGCTAGCAAAATGAAAATACATAAGAAGGCAAAAGATTTTGTTACTCGCTTACATGAAGTTGATAATATTGTTCATGATAATTTATTGAAAGTTGCAGAGAAGCTGCAGATAAGAAGAGGCGACATATAGAGTTTGAAATGGGTGATTTTGTTTGAGTATTTCTTACAAGGGAGAGGTTCTCTGCTGGTCATTATAATAAATTGTCTTCCTTAGTGGTTTCTAGCAATGACAGCAGAAAGCTCACAATTAAGCACGATAACCCTTGTGGAGGCTTGTTCCATTTGCAATGATCCCTTTATCATGGATCTTCATTCTGAGTCGCACCATGTCTCCCCTCCATGAAAAACCGGTGAACTTACGTGGTCCCAAGGCTAGCGATCTGCGTGGGTCGCACTAGAGAATGGACATGCGTGCCAAAAGGTTTGTGTTGCATAGGACTTTAAATCAAAGACGAGTGCTCGATAAATAAGCAAGTATTATTAATAATAAGACGTATGAAAATACAATGAAAAATTCAAAGGTCTTCCAAGAGAGTATAAGAACTAATCATGACTCAAGTTAGAAAGTGCTTCTAAGAGAGGCATTGGGCCACAGGAGCCAAGCATGACTTAGTCAGAACACATTTCTAATAGAGCATGTAATTGGTTGTGCATGGTTCAAGTCAAAAAATACTTCAAATTTGTGTGTTTGAATACTAAGTTATTGCTACCCCTAGATTATATGGAGATAAAGACTACACTAAAGAGGACTAAGAAAGATAAAGATATAAGACAATGAAAAATGTATGTGTTAATGTGCGGCTTCCTTCTCTGAAGGCTATCTTCCTTATAGTCTCTAACTTGCAACAAGTGACTCCATTTTCTTCACTTTTTATGCAACTGTTATTCCACATCTCATAACTGTTTGTCACATGTTCCCCATGTCTTGTAACCGGCTGTCCCATATTCTCCATGTTATCGATAGCACTACCTATTGGTGGCTTAACACCAGTCAACGGTGCCTCTCGACACGAAACAAACTCATGCCACGTGTACTTTATTTCTTTTCGGTAACAAGTCTAAAATTAGTTTTTTTCTCCACAAGTGATGTAGATCAATTTTCACTGCATTTACGTTGCCGCTAAAATACATGGGTTAACTAACTTTGCCTATTTTAGAATATACATGAGGGCCTCAGACAACAATGCCAAGTCACACCTCAAATTTAACATATTGAATGGCAGTCGTGGTAGTTAATGTTGCAAATGTCCACATTTATCGTTAATTAATCGGTGAGAAAAGCGTGCCACTCCTACCTATTTTACTGCTTCATGTTATAAATCTTTGTGCTTTTTATTGAATGTAAAGTATTTATATGGAATATACAAATTTAGTTTCAAGCTGAGAGAGCAAATATATTGTCTTGTTCCAGTTGTGTGAAAAATAAAGATCGACGAGAATGGGAAATGAAGATTCCAAATCACCTTCAGCATCATATCCCATGGTGGGTGGAGATGGACCTACCAGCTATGCACAAAATTCTTGTTGTCAGGTCTGCTTACACAGTTTGCTTCTATTATAAATGAATCTATTACATTCTCACGAATAAATTATTTTTCATTCATATCTTTAAGGATAACTGCCATGCAACTTTTGAAATAGAAAAAAAGGAGAGTCATATAGAATGTTATATGTAAGACCAATTCAAAAAGATGATAATCTAAACATTGTTACTAAACTTGTGCAAATCACTCTCTCTATAGTATGTTTATGCATATTTTAACACTACGTTAACACAAAGGTTTAAGAATTTAGGGTTTTTAAAAGTATAATAGTGACAAAAACTTTATTTAAAAAAATAGAACTTGAAAACAGTAAAAAAAATTGTACGAGAGGATCAATGCAATAAGTCTTTGAGAACTAGGATCTTTGTAATATTAAGCTTTTAGATAAAAAAAAAACATAATGTACATTATTTATATGATCACAGATTTCATATAAATTGTAATATCCCATCTAAATAGGTAATTGAAGTTAATAAGTCAAACTACTTATTGTGGAATAGTTATTTAGTCTCACGTCGTATAAGTGTGTGACTTGAAATGTTTATAACCTTACTACTTAAATAAGCAAAACTTAAACTTCTGGGTTTAGTTGTTGGAAGCTTATTAATTGTCAAATATTGCATGGAAACAAATGCATGTTTATGTCAGGTCGTGTCATAAATTTTTGAACTATTAATTAAATAAATCATTAGTGCTCGTATTAAATATAATCATTTTTACTACTTAATCATTAATTAAAGCATTGAGATGAAATTTTTGTTGTCGAGGAACATCTTTAATAAAAAACTAGTTTCATGAACAATAACGAATTCACTACTACCCTACTCTACTAATCAATAAAGTATATATTAGATTATTGTATTTCTATACATTAAAACTGCAATATATCTATGGAATACAATTAGAAACTATTTCTTTTGCATAAGATTGCTGATGTGAAGGCTCAGTGGAATTAGAAACTATTTCTTAATTGCAAGATTTATAAATTTATATTATGGTATATTTGAAGAAGAAATAATCAGAGGAAAGACAGAATATAAAGTCGTGTTCAAGAGTTAGAAAGAAAGTATTTATAATGGGATTATTAAGTCCCAATTTTGAATTAGAACATATGATACTCATTAATCATGTGTTAAGACAAACATATAATTGCCAAAAGATTAAAATAGCCATAACATGTGTACAATGATATAAAATTTATTAGAAGAATAATTTGTTTAATTATGTTTAATTTACAGAGAGCTGTGGTGAATTCAGCAAAGGAACTTATCAACGAATCCATTAAGAATAAGCTCAACTTCAAGAACCTAAATGTCACTAGTAGATTTCTCATAGCAGATTATGGTTGCTCAATTGGTACTAACACATTTCTTGCAATGCAAAATGTTATAAATGCTATAAACTCAAATATCATTCTGAAAATCCAAAGAATGTGGAATTCCAAGTGTATTTTAATGACCACTCTGAAAATGATTTCAAGACTCTTTTCAAAATTCTCCCTCCAAGCAAAGATTATTTTGCGGCTGGAGTTCCTGGTGGTTTTCATCAACAATTATTTCCAAATTCCTCTCTTCATTTTATGCAATGTTCATATGCATTACATTGGCGCTCAGCGGTACCAAAGGAAATCACAAATAGCTCATCTCCGGCTTGGAATAAGGGAAACATACATTGTTCTGGATTTAAAGAAGAAGTAGCAAAAGCATATTTGGCTCAATTTAATGATGATCGAAAGAAATTGCGAGTGATGGGTTAACGGTAGGGCTGACAATTTTCAACACGACACGACACGACACGAAGTTAAACGGATTTGGGTTTACCATAAACGGGTTCAGGTCATAAACGGGTTGAACCATTTATGACCGGTGAAAAATAAACTCAAACGGGTTCAACCCGTTTAACTTAAACGGATTAAACGAGTTAACAGGTTACCCAACCCGCTTACAACACTTTTATGACCCGCCTACAAACCCTAACTATAGCAATAAAACTCAATTTTTTTTCACTCACTCAGCTCTCCTAACAGCCGCTCCTCCTCTTTCAGTCTCTCTTTAGTCTCTAGTCTCTATCACCACCGCTCTTTCAGTATCTCTCAACCGACGTTGCTCTTTCACTTTAAGTCTTTCTTTACAATCGGCGCCTCCACTCTTTCAGTCTATCTCTACCGCCACCTCTCTTTCAGTTTCTCTCTACCACCGTCGCTCTTTCAGTCTCTCTACCACCGTCGCTTTTCCAGTTTCTCTCTACGGAAGCCCCCCTTTGAGTCGCTAGCACTTTTGGTAATGCCACTATACAATATTAATCTTTAAAATTGATGCTTAAGTGCTCTCATATGTTTTATTAGTACTACTGTATGTAAAAATTAAAATATCTTCTACTACACACAGCAAGAGAGAAGCCCCACCTAGATCTTGTATGTTTTATTAGTACTGATTTGTACTAAAAATAGGGACTTACTACTTTGTCGGATTCTATTCTAGTCATTTTGGATTTTTTTTTGTCTGGGTCATTTTTTATATTAACATTTTTCTGGAGTATAATGGAGTAGTTGATGCCGCATCATGAGATAAGTTACAAGTATGGTTTTTCATGTTTTGCCTGCTCTCATGAAAAAGAAAAAACATTTATTTCTTCTGCAATAATATGTTGACTTTATCCAATTGTTGCAGCCAGGGAAGCAATAGATTTAATTGCACAATAATAATGTTTTTAATTAGTCACACATAATTTGTCAAAGATCCTAATCCAAAGTTTTATTCCACAAGTAGAAATTTTTTATTGTATATCTCATAATTAGATAAGCTTCTTACTTATGCACTGCGATCAGTTCTTGCGTTGTCATTAGTTCACAAGACATATCTAATTGCATTTGATCACCTATAATTAGTTTCTTAAATCTTAATGTATTCATTAGTCAACAGTTAACCATTGTTGATCGAACTTCAACTTGATTAACTGTTCTAATTTTATTTGCAGATGATGGATAGTGATGGAAATAGTGTGCATCTTGATTTAGGGGTGGCAATTCGTGTTGTGTTGTGTCGTGTCTAAATGGGTCAACCCGTTTATGACCCGAATTTTAAATGGGTTAAACGGATTGACCCGTTTACGACATGAACCCATTTAGGGGTGACCCAGACACGACACAAAACTTTAATAAGTTGACACGACATGACCCGTTTATTGTTAACAAATAATGCAGAAGATGATGTTATAGAACTAGAAGCGGATGAAGTGCAAAAGACGAATTGTTTTGTATTTGATTTACCTTTATTTAGAATATTATTGTGTTGGTTAAAATTATTTTAGTGTTAACTGTATATTTATTTGTCTGTTGTAAATAGATTAAACGATTTAAACGAGTTAAATATGTTTTATCGTGTTAAACAAGTTAAATGGGTTTAATCGGGTTAAACGGGTTGACCCGCGATACGTGACCTGTTAACAATAAACAGGTCGTGTCGTGTCCTGATCACCCCTAAACGGGTTCGTGTTGTAAACGAGTCAACCCGTTTAACCCGTTTAAACGAGTTGACCTGTTTAGACACGACATGAATTGCCACCCCTAGCTAATGGTGATTCTCATGCCTGGCCTTCCAGAAGGGGTGCTAATGTCTCAAACTAAACTGGGCATACTTTGGGACTACTTAGGTACTACTCTAACGGACATGGCTCAAATGGTAAGTACAAACAAATTCCAAACTTCCCTTTTCGTTTATTATTTATTTATATTAACGTTCGTATTACTACCAGTGGATTGTTATTCAGACATCAAAATTTATAGAATACATATAAATAAATCTTTTTACAGGGAATTGTCACCGAAGAAAAAGTGGATTCCTTCAATTTGACAATACATTATCCGACTGCTAAGGAACTGGAAGACATTATAAGAAAAAAAATGGGTATTTCAATATCCAAAAAATGGAATTGTTGGACAGTCCCATGACAAATCATAAGCGTGGTCCTGAAGCTGCTGTAATAGAGGGCTGTTTTTGAAGGACTCTTCACAAAGCATTTTGGAGACGAGAAAGTTGTAGACAAAATATTTCAACATTTTGCTAAAATTGTTGTAGACAACTTATCCACCCTTCGAGGAGCAATCGCATACAATATTGATCAATTTGTCTTACTAAAGCGTAAAATTGATTGCTAAGAAACATGATCACCTTTCTTAATTGAAGTAAATTCTTCAAATTTTTATTTTTATGCTAAAATTTATTGTTTTAAAGTTATTTATACATGTACCTATTACTCTTTGCTTCCAATATTCATAATTTCTTTCTTGCCATAAATAAGTTAAAAATACTTCTACTATTATACATCATTTTTTCTATCTAAAATTTGTTGCACATTCATTCTCCAAATATTATAAAAGGCATATATAGCCTAACTATATAGCTCAAAAGCCGACAGAGGTGACAATTGTGGAATTAAACCTTCATCAATTTTATTGTATTGTGGAACATGTACGAGGCTCCTCACACGAAGATTAAAAGGGTTGCTGCTCAACTTAATTGTATTATTGTTGTACATAGAATAAATAGATGCATACAAGATAATATTTATCTGTTGTGAGTGGGTAAGTTCTATAGCTAAGTTGGTGCAACAGCTGAGATGTTCTTATCCTTATCACTCCCCTTCAAGCTGATGGGATTTGTGCAGACAGTAAGCTTGTCCCGATGACCAGAGAATTTCGCTTTGGACAGTGGTTTTGTAAGCAAGTCGGCAACTTGATCTTGTGTGGAAATGTAGCTAATTTGCAACTGTCTTTTGGAAACCAGATCTCGCATAAAGTGAAACTCAATTTCTAGATGGCGAGAACGAGTGTGAAAAATGGGATTGGCAGTCAAATAAGTGGCACCCAAGTTATCACACCATAATTGTGGGACGTGAGTGAGAGATATCCCAATTTCCTTAAATATGGAGACAAGCCAGAGTATTTCACTTGTGGCAGTAGCAAGGAAGCGATATTCGGTTTCGGTGGACGAGCGAGAAACAGCTCGCTGTTTGCGGGAGCTCCAAGAAATTAAGTTCGGCCCAGCAAAAATAGCAAACCCAGTGGTGGATTTGAGATCTTCTTTGGTGCCTCCCCAGTCAGCATCACAGTAGACCAAGAGTCGAAGGTCAGCACTACGACGAAAGTGAATGCCATGGGTTGTAGTAGCAACCAGGTAGTGGAGGATACATTTGACTTGTAGTCAATGGTCGGCTTCTGGCTGGTGCATGTACTGAGAGACTTTGTTAACGGCAAACGTAATGTCAGGTCGAGTGATGCATAAATATTGAAGACTGCCCACAGTTTGACGATATAGAGTCTCATCAACTAGAGTTGTGGTGGCAACAAATGGTGCACAAGAGGAAGCTGGAGTGGCAACGGGTTTAGCATTAAGCATACCTGTCTTTGCCAGAATGTCTTTGGTGTATTTGGTTTGAGTGAGTAGAACACCGGTTGAATCCCAGGCTTCAATGCCTAAGAAATAGGATAAGCGACCCAGTTCTTTAAGTGCAAATTTTGAGTGTAAGTATGCAACAACTTCAGAGACAAATTGAGAGGATGAACCAGTGAGCAGGATGTCGTCAACATAGATGAGGAAAAATGCTTGAACATTGTCTTTATCATAGTAAAAAAAGGACTGATCAGTATTAGAGCCTTTAAAGCCGAACTGAAGTAACACATCCCGTAAGCAACTGAACTAAGCACGGGGTGCTTGTTTGAAATCGTACAGAGACTTCTTAAGCAGACATACATGATTTGGCTTAGAGGGATCGACGAAACCTGGACGATGTTGCATGTATATTGTTTCTTCAAGCTTGCCATTTAAAAAACATTGAGACATCAATTTGTTTGATCTCTCATCCACGAGATAGGGCAATAGACAAGATCAGGCAAAGAGTCGCCGATTTAATAACAGGACTAAAGGTTTCCTTAAAGTCAAGGCCAAATCGTTGGTGAAAACCCTTAGCGACCAGTCTGGCTTTATAGATTGAAATGGTGCCATCGGGATTCCGTTTGATACGGAAAAACCCTTAGCGACCAGTCTGGCACAAAAATCCAAGTTCCATTTCTAAATAATGCATTATATTCATCCTCCATAGCTCGTCGCCAATGTGGAGTTTTGTTGGCCTTAGTGAAACAAGTTGGTATTGTTTAAGTGTCATTGGTGATTGCCAAAAATTGCTTGGGTTTTAAAGAACCTGTTTGTTGTCGTGTCACCATGGGGTGGGTTTTTGCTGGAGTTGGCACCAGTGAGTGAGGCATAGAGGAGTGGGGTAGGGATACGATTAATTATGTAATTTGCACAGCCAAAAACAAAACACCAATATTATTTGGGTAAGTTGGAGGTATGCATCATGGCAAGATTGTCGAGGTCTGATGTCAAATGATGAGAGGCTCCAGAATCCACAACCCAATTTTGGGAAGAACAAGGTGGGGTATATACGACTATGTTGGATGAAGGTTTGGGATTGGTTTTTCCAGAGGGGCATTGGCGACTGTAGTGACCAAAACCACCACAAGTCGGTATTGGCCATTTAAGAAGAAGAATAACTCAGTGATGAGATTTCTTGCTCTGATTCCATAAAAGGGTTTTTGCTCAACTTAATTGTATTATTGTTGTACATAGAATATATAGAGGTTACACATGGTGGGTTTGTTACAGATGAGTATGCATACAAGATAATATTTATCTGTTGTGAGTGGGTAAGTTTTATAGCAAAGTTGGTGCAACAACTGAGATGTTGTTCTTATCCTTATCAAAGATAAAATCATCATGGGTAGAGAAAGATCAAAAAATAAGGGCACCTGATATCTTGCGAGAATGATTTGATTGAACCAAAACTAGCCTGAACTTGAATAATTCCTCTTGGTATTTTTTGTGTACCACGGCCATCATTTCCATGGTTAAGGTTTGTCAAGATTGAAGTGAGATTTTCTTGAAGAATTGTTAAAACCATGTGTTGTTTGTTGAATCAAGTCAAGATGGGATGATTTCCGTTGAACCAAGTTTGGTTAACATGGAAATTCCTTTTAAGTTTTGATGATTCTAATAAAACAATTGAAATAGTTAAGCAACACACGTTCTACAACCATCTAAGCACATTTGACCTGATGCACCACACGTCGATCAAGATGACGAAGTTTTGAGTTTTCCAGATTCATCACTACGCACGTTGTACTAGATGCAGTGCACGTTGACGAGTCACACTCTGAAAACAACTTTAATAAGAATTGGTGTTGCTTACTTTGTGCCTAGTTCAAGTCATGTTGTGTGTCTGAAATACATTTTGAATTAGAGGCACAAGTATACTATGTACCTTGTATGGATTACAAAGCACATTGAAGAGCAAAGCTCATTGAAGCTAATGAAAACTTCTGAGACAGAGTCGATGGAACGTGCATTTTCAATATAATGCACGTTGGAGAGTAAAGGAGTCACCTTTGAAGAAAAACCGTCAATGCACGTTAAGATGGTGCTGCGTACGTTGACGAATGGCAGATGTGGACAAAGCCAAGATAATCCTCGAGATTTGAATTCGAATATTCTCTGATACAGTCACGTGGAATCAGAAGTGTGATCTTTGAAGATGAAAACACACATTGCAAGATAAAGATGATATGATCAATGAACGTTAAGTCATGGTCAATGTACATAGCAGAGACACAAGGCACGTTGTGTTTGGTTCCTTTCCAGGCAGTGGCTATTGATACATTTACAATGCACTTTGATGAAGAAAAAGTCACGCAGTTTCACTGTGACACAACATATTACGTGTGTTGAACCTATAGAATGCATATTTCATGGACTGACGTCATTTAAATCAGAATTTTCCACTCTTTCACAACTACTACTTCAAGGCTTCCAACGGTAGTATTTTATAGAGTAGCTATAAATAATCATCCCAGCTCATAAGAGAAAAGTGAGAGACCTTTGCTAAACTTGCTATTCATTTTCTCTCTCATTTCTACCTTTTTAACCCATTTGAGCTACTTACTTGCAATCTTATTTTTGGGTTGGTGTGAGCCTTAATCTGTCATACTATTAAGTTGATTTTGTATCAAGTAAGGTTGTGTGCTTGGATTAGATAGTTTTCTTTGTTGTGCTTTAGAAAAACAAGATGGTTGCTAGTGAGACTTAGAAAACTAGAGGTTGGTTTACTTGTTTTGTCCTGAAAATAAGTGGGAACAGTTTTCTTATTGAGCTCGCAAAAACAAGGTGTTACAATTTGCTTGTTGATTCACCAAAAACAAGTAGTGAAAAAGGTTTCCCTCCACTCGAAAGTGAGGAAGATAGTGGATTGAAATTCTCTAGTAAATCTAGAGGAGTGGGCGTAAGTCAAGAGGACCTAACCACTATAAATCGGATTTGTGCTCTCTTTTCTTACTCTCTCTTACTTGTTTTACATTTGGATTCAATTTATACTGTTGTGTGTGGATTGGATTTTTGGTTTTAAGTTGCCTCCGCATTTGACTTTGATTTTGGTTTGAAAGAACTTTTTTATTTGTTTTATTTAGCAAAAGATGACCAACAAAGCATTTAATTTTCTAAAAATCCAATTAACCCCCTCTTGGATTGCCATTCCACTTTGGGACCCAGGACTTTCAATTTCATGATGAATGGAGGCGTTTTGGGTCGTTTATGGGTGTGCACGGACGTGTACAAATTGCGTCCAGAAGATGGTCATCAGTGTGTTGGACTATTGTGAAGAAAAGGCAAATCAGTGAAGGACAAGACTGTGTCTCGATGGAATTCGACCGTGTCTGCTTCTCCTAGACTGTGTCTTGTGTTTTAGATGGGTTTAGAGTTGGTTTTAGGGATTTCCTAGTTTATTTTGACTTGTATTCATGTAAACATATAAATAGGTAGCTTAGAAACATTTTTGTTAGCCTTGTGTAAGCCTTTTAGTTGTTTTTTAAGAGAATAAAGAATCGCTCGCTCTCTCTGCCGTGGACGTAGGTCAATTGACCGAACTACATGAATCTTTATGTTCTTGTGTGATTGTTATCTCTAAGTTATTTTCGCGTTATTCTATCGTATGTTTTTTTGACAAGTGGTATCAGGACATAGGAGTTTATTCAAAAACTTTTGGGTCCGTTCTGCAGAAAGAAGATGTCTTCGTATAAATTTAAGATTGATAAATTCAATGGGTCGAATAATTTCACACTATGAAAGCTGAAGATGAAAGTGATTCTGGTTCAGCAGAAGTGCGAAGAGGCATTAGAAGGTGTAGAGAAATTATTGAAAGAACTGACAGCGACGCAGAAAGCTGAGATTGTGAAGAGGATGCACAGTGCAATTCTCTTGTGTTTGGTGGATGAAGTCTTGAGGGAGTAGCTGATTAAACTAATGCAGCAGGCTTGTGAAAAAAGCTTGAGAGCAAGTATCAGAAGAGATCCCTGATAAACAAACTTTATTATAAAAGGCAGTTGCATACCTTGAAGATGATAGAAGGGATGCAGATAAAAGAACATCTTCATAATTTTAATAAAATTAAATTAGATTTGAAAGTTTTTGGTGTTGAACTTGACGAAGAGGATCAAGATATGTTTATGTTATATTTCTTGCTTTGATCTTATGAGAGTTTTGTTGATACTATAATATATGGTAGAGATGGAATCTCGATAAATGATGTTAAGGATTTTTTTTGTCTAAAGAACTGAAGAGATCAGTTTCTAGTTCTGGTGGGGACAATGTAGAGTCCAGATGTTTTTATTGTAAGAAGATTGGGCACGTAAGAAAGAATTTTCCGCATAATACTAAGAGAAACATTCAGGAATCAAGGGCAACAATAATTCAGAATAATTCTTTAGGGTTTCAGGATAATTTTGATGAGGGAGAAAGTAGCAAAATTTTGGTAGTTACTGCATCTAGACCTGTTGGGTTATTGACACTGGTACAATTTATCATATGACATTTTGTAGGAAACTGTTTAATTCTTTTAGAGAATGGAGAGGCAGTGTGAAATTGGGAGATG
Organism: Flueggea neowawraea; assembly: GCA_948243855.1. Classification (NCBI taxonomy): domain Eukaryota; kingdom Viridiplantae; phylum Streptophyta; class Magnoliopsida; order Malpighiales; family Phyllanthaceae; genus Flueggea; species Flueggea neowawraea. The sequence continues at coordinate 18,045 of CAODLS011054141.1, forward strand.
GTGAGAAGCTGAGTGTTGAGGACAGAGGTTCTTTACAGATTAGGATGCATAACGGGATGGTCAAAAAACTTGATGCTTGATATGTCCTGGGTTTGTGAACAAATTTGATTTTTGTGGGTGATTTGCCTAAGCAAGGCTATGGTTTCTCTGGAAGAGGTGATGAAGGGTAAATTCTGGAATGACATTTACGCTTTGGTTTGTAACTCAGTGGTTCCGAATGGTGTTATGACTTTTGGAAGTTCAGCTGTGGAAACGATGAGTTTGTGATCGAGACTTCGAAACAGTCAAAGGTCGATAAGGTTGATTCACAGATTGTAAAAACGAGAGAACTGGAAAAAGTAGCGTTGAATAAAGATGCAAAAAAGAGGTCTAATACAATAGATGGTGAATTGCAGTCCCTTGATAATGCAGGAAGTATTCATTGTGATTTATTCCTTAGTGTGGATGGTAAAGAGGCGAAGCTAGCAAGTGGAGAGAAGTCTGAACTGTTGAGTTCGATTTTGATGATGATGAATGCAAAACATCCATGAAAAAGGTACAAAATTGCAGACTTGATGATATTTGTCATTAAGGCACCTTAACGATTCATTAGAGTGCGTTAATGACCAATAAAGTACCTTATTGATTCATTAAAACGCGCTAATGAATGCAAAATAGCATCCAAGCATGTAGACATGTTGATCCAATAAGCAGAAGTGTCAGACATTGATATAAGTACATTAATGATTCATCAAGGCATGTAGATGAGCATCAACGTATGCAAATAATGTGTAACGCACGTTGTTGAATGATCTGAGCATTGTTGCAGAGATAGATTAAAGATGCAAACTTTAATGGGATGATCAATGTGCGTAGATGGATAAATAACGCATGTTGATGAGCTTCAGATGACGACAAAGTTAAGACACTCCTCGGGATTTGAATTTGAATATTCCACGTACAAGATGATATCAGAATTAAAAGAGTGAACTTTGAAGATCGACAACGCACCTTAAGGATTCATTAAGGCACTTTAATGAAAGCCTGGAAACGAAAAAGTACATTAATGATTCATTAAGGCACTTTAATGAAGTCTGGGCATAAGTTTGAAAATGACAAAGTGCGTTAATGAATCAACAAAGTGTGTTAATGGTCAACAAAGTGCGTTAATGATCAACAAATTGCGTTCATGACAGTTTAGGTGAAGTTAGATGTTCGAGAACGAAGAACAACACACATAGATTCATCAACAATGCACGTAGATGACTATCAATGCACCTAGCATGGATTATAATGCACGTTGATGACGATGACGTCAATTAAAATCAGAATTCTCTCTCTCACAACGGTTACTTTGAGGCTTCCAACCGGTATTTTTTTAAGATTTGCTATAAATGTACGTCCTACATCAGAAAAGAAGTAAGAGAGACCTTTCTTAAACTTGCTATTGACTTTCTCTCTTATTTCTACCTTTCTAACCCATTTGAGCTATTTACTTGCAATCTGATTTCTGAGTTTATGTGAGCTTGATATTGATATATCTTGGGTTAATTTTGTAACAAGCAAGGTTGTTTGGTTAGGGTAGATAGGTTTTTTTTTTATTATGCCTTAGAAAAACAAGAGTGATTGCTGGTGAGCCTTATAAAACTAGTGGGTAACGATTTTCTAGTTGAGCCCGCAAAAATTAGGGTTTTAGTTTTCTTGTTGAGCCCACAAAAACAAGGTGTAACGGTTTTACTTGTTAAGCGCGCAAAAATAAGTGGGGTAAATGGTTTCTCTCCACCAGGAAGTGAGGAGTTAGTGGGTTGAAATTCTCTAGTGGATCTAAAGGATTGGATGTAGGTTAAGAGGACCGAACCACTATAAATATTGGGCTTTGATTTCTCTCTCCATTTCTCTTTTTATTTGATTTACATTTACATTTGATTTATTGTTGAGTGTGTGGATTGGATATTTAGAGCTTCTGCATTTAACTTTGATATTGATTTAAAAATAACTGTGTTATTTGTTTTGATTTGCAAAAGATTTTCAACAAACTTTTTAACTTGCTAAAAATCCAATTCACCCCCTCCCTTGTAATTGTCATTTCTATTGGGACAAAGTATTCTCAATTGCTGTCAGAGCTTGTACTCTTGATATTTCTTTTTGGCTTAACATCCAAAATGTTAAAGATTCCAAAAATGACATTTTTTATAGCATTCATATATATGAAGGTTTGGCTATTAATCATGCTCCTTTCTTTGATGATAGTGATTACATTTATTGGAAAACAAGGATGAGGGTCTTCCTACAATAAAAAAAAAATAGACATTTGGGATGTTGTTGAGGAAGGTCTATATGTGCCAACTAAGCTTGTAGATGGAAGACAAGTGAAGAAGTAAAAAGAAAAGTGGAATGAAAATGGCAAAAAGCGCATCTCCTACAACCACAAAGCTTTGCACGTTCTCTACTGCTCTTTGAGCAAATCTCAATTCAACAAGGTTCAACAATGTTCAAGTGCTCAAGCAATTTGGTAAACCTTAGAGGTTGCTTATGAAGGAACAAGCCAAGTCAAGGAGAACAAAATCTCTCTTCTTGTCCATAAATATGAGCTATTCAAGATGAATGAGGATGAATCCATTCAAGAAATGTTTGATCGATTCAATGACATCTTTAATGGCCTCAAATCTCTTGGCAAATCATACACAAATTCTGAAATTGTGAGAAAAATATCAGTAAGTCTGCAATTTTACACCTTTTTCATGGATGTTTTACTTTCATTATCATCAAAATCAAACTCAACAATCTCCCCTTTTTTGATGATGCAAAACATACATGAATTTAAACATCTATTCACCAATAACAAACAATTTGATCAATGATTTCACTCCTTGTCACTTGGTTAGTTCCACACAATAAAAATCTTGATGTTCAAAATAAAGATGATACAAATTGAAAGATAACATACAAATTTAGAAAATTCATGTAACACTTTTCCCCCTTTTGTATCATCAAAAAGGATATGCAAAATCAATAATCTCCCCCAAACAATCAAAGAAATCAATACACACAATTATAGCTCCCCCTAAGAAAATGCATAAGTAAATAGAGCATGAAGGAAATAAAACTCTCCCTATTTATTGTAAAATATGCATAACACTAACAAAAAAAAACATGTATGCCCCTATGATAATAAAAAATTTGATGCAAGCAATCCACTCACATATGGAATTAATCAAATTCCACCAATCAATGCAACATTGTATATCAATCATGTATAAATATTATGAATGAACAAAAACAAACAATTGCAGCAAACACAATCATATATATAACAAAAAAATTCAGCAAGGTATAAGCTCAAGGAAAGGGTACCACATTTGAAATTTTCTCCTTAGCTTTGATTGTTGTAAAGCATATTCCTCCAACTTCATCATCATTGTTGGAACTTGAATCCTTATCAAGGAATCTCCTTTTCCATCTTTTCCTATGCTTCTTCAAATGAGGGAAACTCGGTCTAGAACGATTTGGTTCATTACACTCATAGCAAATGAGTTTGCTTTTCTTCTTGCTTTCCTCTTTTGCTTCTTTTTTCTTGTTGAAAATTTTGCAAAATTTCTTTGCAAGATATTCCACATCAGAATCATTCTCTTTATCATCATCCTCACTTGAGCTTAAGCTTTCAATGCACTTTGATGCCTTTAATGCAATGCCTAAATATGTCCTCCTCTTCTTCTTGCCTTTCTTTTCATCATCTTCTTTCATACTCATTTCATGAGTGAGAAAAGAACCAATTAACTCCTCTAAGGCAATGAATTCAGATCTTTGGCTTCTAAAATTGCATATTTCTTGGAAGCCCACATTTTTGGCAAAGCCCTTAAAATTTTTCTCACAATCTCAGAATTTGTGTATGATTTGCCAAGAGATTTAAGGTGATTGAGGATATCATTGAAGTGATCAAACATTTCTTGAATAGATTCATCTTCTTCCATCTTAAACAACTCATATTTGTGAACAATAAGAGATATTTTGTTCTCATTGACTTGGCTTGTTCCCTTATAAGCAACCTCTAAAGTTTGCCAAATTTCTTGAGCATTGTTGAACTGAGATTTACTCAAAGAACAGTAGAGAATATGCATAGCTTTGTGGCTGTAAGATGTAATCCTTTTGTCATTTACATTCCACTCTTCTTTATGTTTCTTCACACTTCTTCTATCAATAAGTTTGGTTGGCACAAATGGACCTTCCTCAATAACATCCCATATATCCACATTTTCTGATAGTAGGAACACTCTAATCCTTGTTTTCCAATAAATATAATCACTACCATCAAAGAAAGGAGCATGATTAATAGCCAAACCTTCATATCTATGAATGCTATCAAAAAATGTCATTTTTTGAATCTTTAACTCTTTGGATGTTAAGCCAAATAGAAATTATCAAGAGCACAAGCTCTGATACCAATTATAAGATTCGATCCCAATAAGAATGACAATCCAACAGGGGGTGAATTGAATTTTTAGCAAGTTAAAAACTTTGTTGAAAATCTTTTACAAATTAAAATAAATAACGAAGCTTAAAACAAGTAAAATCAAAGCATAAATGCGGAAACAATAAAACCACCAATTCACAAATATAAAGTAAAGTAAATAGAATAGGGAGAGAGAAAATAAAGCCTCAATTTATAGTGGTTCAGTCATCATTGACCTATGTCCACTCATTGAGATCCACTCAAGAATTTCAATTCACTATCTCCTCACTTTCGGGTGGAGGGAAACCGTTTACACCACTTGTTTTTGCGGACTCAACAAGCAAACCGTTACACCTATAATTTTTGCAGAAAACAAACTAGAAAACCTTCAACCTCTCTTGTTTTTCTAAGAAACCAAAACAAGGAAAAACCTATCCACTAGTTTTCTAAGGTTCACTAGCAAACCACTCTTGTTTTTAAAGGCTCAACAAGGTAACATATACAACCTTCAATCAAATACTTTGATTGTTACAAATTGTGTTTTCAAAACACAGAATTTAAGCTCAACCCAACCAAAAAATAATAGCAAATGAAAATAGAAATAGTGGGTATAAAATAAAATTGAGAGAATAAATGAGAAAATAAAGATTGCAAAGTGTGGCAAAGGTTTCTCTATGATTCTTTGTCTTCTTCTGATGTTGTAGATGTCTATTTATAGCCTTCTTGGAGTTTGTGACTGTTGGAATCAATAATAGAGCTGTTGTAGAATAGATTCAAATATTGTAAAATGTTGACATTGGATACTATGTGTATAGTACCAGATACTATGTGCACAATACCAGAAATTACATGCATAATACCATATATTACGTCCGTAGACGGATTTTTTTAAGTTTGCACTCTTAATACTTCACGTGATTGTGTAAGGAAATATTCAAATTCAAATTCTCGAGGAGCGTCTTGAAGTTGTCAGTTTTTGGAACCTCGTTTACTTGCATAGTATGATTCCACCAGCGTATTGTGTGCATAGTATCCAATACTGTGTGCGTAATATGATTCCACCAGCATACTGTGTGCATAGTATCAATATTGTGTACATAGTAGTCATTTTCAGCACAATCATTTGTTGGTCTTCATGTTTCATGGATGATTTGTTCTCATCATCATCAAAACTAAACTCAACATGCGCCGCTAGTAAGCTTGCTCCTTTCAAGACTTCAAGTTTAAAAGCTTCACAGATTTTTTTTCCTTCTAATTTCAATAACTCAGTTAATTAGATTTATCCATTTAGGGTTTGAGTGTTTGGTGGTTCCACGCTTGTTAGGTGAGCAGTCTTGATCCTTACAAGAAGGTAAAAAGATGAAAATATGGAAACTTTAAGATAAAGATTTGTTTTTGCTTCTGGGTTTTCAGTGTTTTGATTGGTTGATCTGTTTTGCTTTCTAATTTTGATTTTTCTGATCTATTTTGTTGTGAATTCAATGTGAGACTTATAAAGGAATGATCTTTGCTTCTTTGGTTTTCTAGGTTTTGGTTACATCACTGGTCTTGAATTGATGTAAATGGAACTTACTTAGAGCTCAAGTAATCATTGTATAAAAATCATTCTCTATTTTGTAATTTTTGAACAGTATTACGTTATTGCTACAGTTTTGTACAGTGATTTTTCTTGCAGCTACAGTACTGCTACAGTAATTTATGTCTTTTACGGTGCTCTCGTGACTGCTACAGTCATCGTTTTTTACTGCTACAGTGATTTTGCTTTTTTAAGTATAGATTTTGTTTCCCCCTCCAAGAATGAAAGCTACACTAGACTTTTGCTTCTAATGGAAAAAAAATATATATCTAAACGTGAAAAATTATGTATACAATGTCATTTAAAATAATAAAGTATCTATTATAAATATTTTTAAAATATTAATTTAATTAATTGAATGAATTACAACTTTATGCTAATAATAAAACTTTACACATATGATAAAGATTCTACTACAAATATAAATTATTTTTTCATGTATTATTTTTTTAAATAGCAATTTATTAGGTAGTATGTATGTCACGACCCATTCCCGGGACCATGACCGGCGTTCGAGGTGAACCGTCTATGGGAGCCCGGCTCATCCCGCACAAGCCTCCATTGTACAGAACTTCTACCCAAATATCATATTTAAAGAAATATGAAAAACAAATAAAAATATAATCTTTGTTTATTAAAAACAAAACATATATAACATTAAGTACGGAAATTATTTCAAATTAAAACATTTGAAAAGTCAAAAATAATAACAGAAACATAACACATCCCACAGGAACCCGGTGTGGAGCATCTAACAAATCATACAAATGGGCCCGGTCAAAAGGGCACTAACCGCAACATCAAAATCCCTCACTGAGTATGAAAAGCCAAAGAACATAATTTTCCCGAGTCACCTGCAAGATGATAATAACAAGGACAAAACAAACAAAGAAAAAGGGTCAAACCCTATGAGTGAGGGACAACACTCCAGATCGCCTCATACGTGCCTCACAAAGACTGGTTTGAAAACCATTTGAAAACTAACACATGTGGTATACGACAGGTATACATACGTATA
>CAODLS011054144.1:0-26457 GCA_948243855.1 Flueggea neowawraea
TCTTATTTTCAAAATTATCAGATCATTTCATCTAGTTCCTTCTCCATCTGTTATCTCATTCTCTCTCTCTCTCTCTGTCGATCTCAAACGTCTACGGTCTCTGTTGATCTCCATCAATGGCGGAGAAACAGTGGGGTTCGCAGGAGATGAGATCATTGATGATGACCTTTCGAGCACAACAGAACGATGAGGCGAGCGCCGCTAGCAAAAAAAAAAAAAGATCTCTGTCGATCTTTTCAATCTGAATCCTACCCTTCTAAGAGTCGACGTCGCTGCCGAATTTGGCTCCAACACTTGAGCAAGGACGCTGGCCGAGGACATCCGCCTCTGATACACACTCTCTTTCAATTCTCTGACTGATGTTCGATCTGGTCTAGTGGCAATGGCGGCGCCAACTAGGGTTTTGCTTTCTGTTTTATTAAAAATTATGATTAAGTCCCTCAATTTTTTCAAAATTATAAGCAGTTTTGTATTCTATTTGTACACCAATCGTACATGATGAGTACACTACACGAATTTTAATGTTTTTAAATATAATTAAAAAACAAATATAAAATTCATTTAAAATATAATTATTGACAAAAATTCATTAAAAAAGTACGTACACCTTTTGTAAACCTATATAATGGTTGAGTTACACCTATTGTACAAATTTTGTACACCTAAAAATTAACAAAATTATTTCGTTAAATGAAATTAAGTTAATTTACTGATTAATTTTAAAAAATTGTGCACCATATGTACACCACTTGTATACTTTTTACAAAATGGATTAAAAAAAACATAGACAATTTTGTACACATTTGAACCCTATTTGTATACCCTAAATGAATTTAAAACTTATTTTGTCTACCATTTGAATACCTATTGTAGACTATGTACAAAATGTGTACACCTATTGTACACTTATTGTCAACCTTTTGTACACTTCAAAATTAACAAAATTCCAGATGCTGATATTTATACAAATAGTTGTCTTTTTCACTTTGCAAAATTGACAATTATTTTCTGATAAAAGTGAAGATATCTCTTTTTAATCAACGCATCATTTCAATAAGAAGTATGTACGGCACTATTATTGTATAAATGCCAAAATAAATAAATTATTGTGTCATTGAATACTCTATAATACATAGTCGTGCTTGTTATACCAACTTTAATTTTTATTATTTATATCTCAATTTATTCAACACTATTATTGTACGTATTCTTTTTTACCAGTTTTAATACTATTATTATCTTAATTTAATAAAACAATTATATATAATATGTCTTTTTTAAATAAACAAAACTAATCCGTCACTAAAATTAATTCAATTAAGTTGATTTAACTCAGGAATGGCACCAACAGTCATCGTCTCAACTAGCTAATCTAATGAGCAACTGGTGGGATGCCAGTATTGGTAAACTCATAATGAGATATACCTACGCTATGAAAGTGCATTAGCCGCACCAAATTGTTTGAAAAAAAAAATCATACCCTATCAAAATAAAATAAAATAAAATAATAGAATCAAATTCAAATTGTAGAGCTAATCAATTCTTAGCCAACCAATGAGGGAAAAAATTAATCTCCCTAAGAAATGATCATCCACAACATATATGTTTGAAAATGTGATCTGTAAATGATGAGTTGAATTAAAACTAATTTAGTCAAGATGCGAACAATGACTGTGTCAAATTCAATTGGCAAGTCCAATTGTGTGAGTAAACGAGAAAAGCTTCTTATGAGTATAGGAGGATTCATATAGCACTTATATATATAATGCAAGTAAACTTTACTTAGGACTAACCTCTCCATTTGTCTGTGACATACAACAACACATCCTCTACACACATAGAGAGGAGTTCGTCGGTCTATAGAGAACAAGGAAGAGGAGTTTGTTGCTCTTCATCCCCATCAAGGTTGAATCCTACTTGGATCTTTGTGCGACATCTAGACCGGGAACGAATTTTGCATTCCCATCCTAACATGATCGTGGTATGCTTCCAACATTGGCACACGAATTTGATCTTGTCCCTGTTGATTTCCGCTGCATATCGAGATTAGTAATTTAGACCATTTATGTTCAGTACGTTGATTATACTGATTTTGTTAATTTAATGTGATACCTTTAGTGTATAACAAAAAAATTAGTATAAATAAAAATATTTTTTTCTTTAAGTACCCTTACCTCGACTAACCACTAGCAAAACTTAATTATGTTTAACAACCACAAATGATAAATCAAAATTTCTTTTTTGCCTTTACTGAAAAAGCAAAGTTTAAATTTTCTGAGTGGTGGAACAGGAGGAATAACATGGAGGAGAGGAGTCTTTCAACTTAGCCAAGAAGACTGCCTGGGAGCCAACATGAAAAGGTCCTTATCGAAACCTATTTTCAAGGTGCAGGCAAGTCATTCTTTGCTACTAAACAAACTCTTCCATTCATGTAATGCCACTTTTCTTCTTGTTCTTCAATGCAAATAATCCTTACTTAAGCCTGCATTTATAAGCAATGAAAGATCCAATATTCACGAATCTACAGATATATAGCTGGCTGCAGTTTTCTTTTCCAATTCCCACCTTACCTGTAATGGAATATGTTCTGTTTCGTTCGGACCCTGATTTGCAATGAAACTATCCTTACCAATTTACTAAAACACCCCTAAAAATTAATTAAGTCATCTTCGATCTCATTAAGAGTCGAATTACAATATTTTAATATTAGAATTGACTCAAATACTAATAATTTATAAATCTATAAATGACGGTTTTATGATATGAAGTGATTTAAGACAATAAAGAAAAGACTTGCACATTTTTCTTTTGAACATTAGTGCATTAAAAAATTAGTGAAAATCTATGAGTGGTTGAAATTGGCTTAATAGTCTCGAAGGCATTTTGGCCTAACTTGTATGAATCGAATAGCCACGACTTCATAACTGGCAATATTCTAGACCTGAGCATTTCTGGTCCACGTATCTTGCTTTTACAGATTTGGCTAATGAATTCGTTGAACTCTTTTTTTTTTTAATCTCATATTTGGTTTTCAGTCTGTTTTGTGTAATCAAAAAAATCGGATACGCTATGCTATTGCCATAAAAAAAATAAAAAAAACAACGAAACTTTGATATTCACGTAACCAATAATTTAACGATTAGGTTATAGTTCGATGGTTCTGTTGCGTTGAAAATTAGTAAGAGCCTGTCTGGGATTGTGATTAGACCTGCGTTAAGGTGACAAAACAGTGCTTCGAAGTGAAACGTGATTTTAAGGTATTTGGTAATAATTAAAAATCTGTGGTGGAATATCGCAATGACTTTCCAAGACAGAGTTTTGGATAAATAGGCATATGTTGTTTTTTTTTTCTACCGTAAAAAATTAAAGTCACACACGACAGTTTCTTAATTTGCTCTGGAGAAAAATATCCCTTAAGAATTATTATATTTATAGGAAAACCAATATAAAAACACTGGATTTTTTCATTGTATACTGCTTTTGTCGCCAGTCTTGTTGCTATGTGGATCAAGGTTGTCGTTGCCGGATACTACTTTCTTCTCCATCAATGTTTTACACCTTTTGAATTACTTCTTGTTAATTTTTGTCTTCAATCAACAAAAACTTTATTCTTCATAAATAGTGAACCAATTGTTTATTACATATTGTACACCTGATTGATATACACCTATTTGTTTACTGTAAGAACTCATATTTTTGTTTTGTTTTTTTCCTCACCTCTACTTGATTTTTGTTTGTTTCTTTTTCCACTATTGATACAAGTAATCAATCTAGTCATGCATTTTTTTTGTCAAAATATATAATTTTTTCATTGCCAAAAAAGATGCATACAATTATATAACTGGATCATCTCCCTCTATACAAATCTCATATATATTTACATATATATACATAGACTCTGCATAACCTTCCATACTACAACTACTCTTAGAGAGCTTAATACTCACCAAGTGGTTTGAGAGGCAAAAGTAAGGTGTAGTATAGAGGAATAAAGACCTGTAAACAAAAACAAGAAACCTAGCCCCCTATCTATGCACAAAAACAATCAAAATTAGCCTATGCATCTAGAAATCTACTATCCACTTGAGTTTTGCATCTTATACCCGCAATAATTCTGCCTAAAGATCGATCAACACAAAACTGCTAATTTCGAAATAACACATTATTTCGCTCGAACAAAATCCAATAAATAGTAACATTAAACATAACTTTCCAACTTGATCCCGCAAACTATAGCCTTTTGTCTTTCGCGAAAACTAACTAACATAACTTTCCAACCTGATCCCGCAAACTATAGCCTTTTGTCTTCCGCGAAAACTAACTAACTTCCTGTCTCCACACTAAAGGTGCTCTCTCAATGTAACATCGCCGTAGCACCTCCTTCCAAACTTGCATAGTAGCCAGGCAAGAAAAGAAAAGATGGTCAATATGTTCCAAATACAATAAACATAAAAGCACACCTGTCATTATTTACTAACACTCACCTGCCCAATCTGTTTTTAAATGTTAACTAGTTGTAGATGGTTAGATTGATAATGAAGCTATGCCTTGGAATATGCCCTTTTTCCCGTAACAAATGGCTCCATGACACTTTAGAATCTTTCCTTCTAAACTCTTGCCATGCACTTTTTATGGAATACACTCTAGATACAGTCGGTCGCCACACAATAGCATCCTTCTTGTTTCATCAATCTGTACCTGTTTTATATAATTCCACACAAGATTAGTTTCTTCATTCAAAGGAATCGGCAAGGCCCATCGACCTTTCCTCCTCACATCCTGAATTTCCTGGATATTCATTGCTAGAAGTATGTCTTGGATAGCCTGTTCATGTAGCCAGGGTCTTGCCAAAAAAAATTATTGTCTTTTCCTTCTATACGAGAAAACAAATGTTTAAACTCGCCTCATAACTTCAGCAAATGTCCCCAGCTCTAGCTGCAATCAGGGGGTTTAATTACACCCCAAAAACTCAGTCTTTTTATCTTCATTCGAGCTATCCATTGTGCCTATAGAAAAGATTTAACCACCAATAGGTCCTAAACCTGTTTACCAACTACTGCCTTGTTCCACACTCTCAAATCCTTTATTCCCAGCCCACCTTTAGATTTCAGTCTACAGACCTTTTTGCATGCAACAAAACCTCCTTTTTTATTCTCTTCCAAGTCATGCCAAAAAAAAAAGTCGGCACCTGTTATCAATTTCTTTAATCACAGCAAAAGGAAGAATAAAAATACGACACCATGAAACCTGCATGATTTGTAGAACCAAATTAACCAGTTGTAATCTCCCGGCATATGATAAGAGCTGCGAAGTCCAGCCATTAATCTGAGGCTCTGAGCTGTCATTTTGTCAATGAGCTATCGACAGTGTTCTTTTTTCTAACGTGTAAATACCAAAGGCACACCTAAATATTTAACTGGGAGTTCTCCCTCAACAAACTTCAATATGTTCAAAGCTACTATCTTTTCAGCTTGTCCCACCCTACTGAAAAATATTGCACTTTTTCCTTCATTTACATGCAACCTAGATACAACCTTAAAATGCTGCAAAATAGAATCAATACTCTCCAAATAACATAGATCATACCCACTGAAAACAAATAAATCATCAACAAAACACAAGTAGTTCAACCCCATGTCCCTACACCTATGATGAAACTTAAAAGACCGAAGGATCATTACCTGAAACCATCGAGACAGATATTCCATCACAAGCACAAATAGTAATGGTGACATTAGGTCCCCTTGTAGTAGCCCTTTCTTTCCTGGGAAAAAACCTTCAAGTATCCCATTTATCGTTACTGAATAGTAAAGTGTGCTAATACAAGCCATGATCCACCGAATAAATTGTTCAAGAAAATTCAAACCCAGCAATACTTCCTCCACAAAATCCCACACCACCGAGTCAATGCCTTTCGAAGATCTACTTTCGAAGCACATGACAGGATATGCGCCTCCTTATGATAATTTCTCACCAATTTATGAGCTAGTAACACATTGTAAACTATATTTCTAATTGGAACAAAAGCAGACTGAGCAGAATTAATCAACTTTGGTAAGAGCGTACTCAATAGGCCTGCGAAAATTTTTGTCATGGTCTTATAAAGGACAGTACAGCATGCAATAGGCCTGTAATCACTTAATCCCAGGGGATTTGTTACCTTTTGGGATAATCGCAAGAGCCGTAGAATTGAATTGTTTTAGCATCTTACCAGTTCTAAAAACTCACCTACTGCCTCAGTAACATTAGCTCCAACCACATGCCAACATTTCTTTAAAAAAAATAACTATTAAAGCCATCCACTTTTGGAGCTTTATCCTCCCCGATTCCCCAAATCAGCTCCTCAACTTCATTCCATCTAACATCAGAACATAATATCTTAGCCTCATCAACTGACACCTTTGGACCATTCTGCAGTATATCAAGGCGAGCGTGTTCCCTTCTTTGAGTAGCAGCACCCAACAATTTTTGATAAAATTCCACCATAGCCTCACTAATCTCCTTTGGATCTGTAGCCACCATAGTATATTTTTTGCTGTCCTTATTGTTGCATTGGCATTTGAATTGGTAATAAAATAATCATATAGGTTAACAACCTATCTCTTGGAGATGCAGAAGATTCTAATTTTAGAAAATTAACTTTCATGCTTGTAAAAAAAAGAATCATTAAAATAATTACTCTAATATTTTAACCATGCAAAGGAAAGACTAGCTATCTAATTTGTTTTATATAGTTTAAGTATAATTTTTGAATATGTTAATTCCTTACTTGTTAATTTTTACCACTTTTTTAGTTCTTTATAACTTATTAATTCCTTAATTGGTAATCTTTTCTTCGATCGGGTATGAGTTTTAAATTGCGAGTGAAGATTAATTTCATACTTGTCTTTGTTGATTATAATATTTGTTGATCGGAATCAAGGTGATAATAATTTTGTTTTCATGACAATAATATATATATATATATATATATTATTTTCATTATTATGATGATGACATTCTTATAGATAGCTAATAATAAGGAAAAACAAGGAAATGTAAAGTGGAACAAGAAATTGCTACATATACATTGTGATATTTATGATGGATTAAGGGTGGTCAATATTAAGATCCTTCTAAATTTTAATGATGAGCAAAATTTCAAAATGGTCATACTAGCCTTTACACACGTAAGAGTTGTGTTACGCACACAAGAATTCTCAAGTCTAAAGATAAAAACTACTAGATTGATTTGGACAAAAAGTTACGTATGCAAGAAATTCTTTACGTACGTAAGAGGAACAAGACAAAATAAAATATCTTTCATCCGTTGAAGAAGATATGAAAAAGATTCATTGCAATGGTCGAATTTAGGGAGTTATGTACATAACAAGAAAGTTACGTACAAAATTCAGGTTTACGTATGTGGCATCGGACCAGACCTACGAACCTAAAGGCAAGTGCATCTATCGGGCTGTAGTATGTGAACCTGAGTACCGAGTGTCGTATCCCACAGAGACTACGAGTACTAGTAATTATCATCACTCTATTATCTAGCCTACAATTCAAATGGGTTTAATTAAAGACAAATGGAAATATCAACCAATCAAACACAAAATACACAAGCACAAAGAGATCAAAAACCAAGCAATCAATATAAATATATCATCCAGATGTAGAATCCCTTAGAACATCCTAAACAACCCAATCTCATCACTTAGTCACTCATTTGTTCCTTGGACCGTAGGAGTTCCTAATGTATATTAACCACCCTCTCAAGTCGATTATGTCACGACCTGTTTCCAGACCATGACCGGCATATGAGGCGAATTGTCTGTGGAAGCCTGGCCCATCTCGCACAAGCCTCAAAGATCATAATTTCTACCCGAAACATTTATTATCAAAACAATTTAGTAAACATTTATAATTCAAAACATATAATATGTAAAACCGATTTGCATATAATTGACATATATAAATAAGTAATATACCAAAATAATATATGGGTGTAAAACCAATAAAAATACATCAGTGTAAAAAGATAACTCAGTAACCACACAGCATTCCTGTGCAGAGTTCTAACAAAAACAAAAGAGCTCAATCAATAGGCGTCACTAACCAAAAGACTCCACACTGGTATCCAAGATGTGGATCAGTTGCTGAAGCCAAAATCTGAGAACTTGGAAGATAGAATCAACCATAGACAAGAAATAAAACGGGGTCAGAACCCAGTGTGAAATAACACTCCAGAACACCTCATACGTGTCTCACAAAGACTGTTTTGAAAAAATTTCACAAATACTACATACGGATATAAATAAGTATATATTCATACACACACTATAAGTAATAGTTTTTCAAAAATCCTTTCGAAATCATTTGCAAACAAAGCAACTAACATGCACGTATCTGCTCGGTAACCAATGGAACCAAACACCCACATTGGCCCTAATTGGCCTTATGAACACCAATCCATGCTCAAATTCAACAAATAAACCCAAAATCCTCTAGAATTTCTACTTAGAAATTCAGATCTCTTTGATCCATGAGGAGAAATCATCAAATCTCCAAATCAAACTCAAATCTAAGTAGTTCTAATTCTTATCCAACAAAATGCATCAGAAACAACACCAGATCTATCAAGAAATCCAGCAAAATCCAAAACCCTAGTTCCAAAGAACCCATTTGGTTCAAACACCAAAACCTTCAAAATCAAAGCTTAAACCTCAAGCTTCTGACCTCAAATAACCATAATCCAACACCCATTAACTCTTATTTCAGTAGAAAAGAAAGGATCTAGGCCAAACTTGAAGTTCGGCTGAAACCCTAAAATGCTCAATTGTATAGCGAAATAAGAAAATTGAGGGATTAATTGATGTTTCTTACCTCAAGAATTGTTGCCGAAGTAAGGAGAAGCAAAGGAAGTCAGAGAGAAATAAATGAGAGGGTACTCTGATGGTTGAGGTGAGTTATGTTTGAAGGAAAGGTATGCAGGGGGTATTTATAAACCCACGAGCTGAAACGCTGCGCTTCACTCAAAGTCGACCAGACTAGGCACATCTACACATTCAGTACCCAATCTACGCACGTAGAACCGTGCTTTATTTAGGTAGCATCCCACACAACGTGTGTAGATGGTAGATCTGGAAATCCCTCACTCTCAGATCTACAATCTACGTACGTTCCATCCCACACAATGTAGGTAGGCCGTCTCACTTGCTTTCGGTTCAAATTCAAGTGACAATCAACGTATGCAAAACCTCACATGCACGCAGTACCTTCAACATACACAGACGGACCTGAGCACGTTCATTGCTTAATCCCACACACGTTTATATAAATATGTCTTACATTCCATATGTGTTGAATAATAAACGTTTATCAAATTGTTTTGACAATTAAATGTTTTGGGTAGTGATTCTAATCTTTGAGGCTTGTCTGAGATGAGCTAGGCTTCCACAGACAGTTCACCTCGTACGCCAATCATGGTCCAAAAATGGGTTGTAACAAAGATGGTATCAGAGCCTAGGTTTTCGTAAGTATGGGGTCGGTGTGGAGCTTAGCTATCTTTGATCAAGTCAATATGATTTGCTTCTATGTACTCTTTGATCTTTGGTTCGATACTGTGACGATCACTTGTATTTATTGCATATATGATTTTTGCTTACTGTTTGTAGATATGTATCGACCAAGTGGGAGAGGTCATGGTAGACCTCTTGGGAGCTAGATGTTTGCCTGTCGAGGTTGTTTCACACTTTGCAGATAATCATCATGATGCGGTTAGTTTGCCAGAGGTTGTTACACCAGCACCTCAGCTGCAGCAGCAGCAGTCAGCGCTTACAGGTCCGATGGAGGCTTTTGAGCGATTCACCCAGGTTCTTATTCGGTGGAGGCATTTTTAGCATGTCAAGCAACCGGAGGTCATCCTGTTCTGCCAGTTGTAACACCATTAGTTCCACCACCTCAGCCTGAGGTAGCTGCACCCGCTCCTGTCATAGCTCCAGCAGCACCACAGCCTGATGTTGAATCTCGTCTCTCTAGGTTTCTAAAGCTCGGTCTGATAGATTTGCGAGCAAGATGGGAAAGGATCTCAAGAGTTTCACTTTGACGGTGGGATGATGTTTTGAGGTCATGGAGCTTATCGATGATGCTACGAGAGTTAGACTTGCATCATTCTTGTTGGATGACCGAGCCGCTGGATGGTGGCAGGATTAGGGATCTCACAAAATTGCCACTTGGGAGGAGTTCAAGTATGAGCTCACGTTGTCTGTCCTTCCTTAGAGTGAGAAGGATAGGAAGGCATATCAGTTTGCCGAGTTCCATCAGGAGTTTGGTATGTCGGTGAGTGAGTATGAGGACCGGTTCAATGAGTTGAGTCGATATGCGCCACAAGAAGCCCTGAGTGATGAGGCTCTAACAAGGAAGTTTTTGAATGAGTTACTGACCAAGATTAGTAGAGTGGTGGCGGCTCGAAAATTGAGTACTGTATCACAGATAGTAGAGGCTGTAAGAGATATGGAGTATCAGGACGAAAGACGTTCGATGGAGCCCAAGAGGGCAAAGACTGAGGGCACATCAAGTGGCCACCAAGGCCAAGGACAGAGTGGTCAGTCAAAGCAAAGACATAGACATTCCTTTGGAGGTCAGCGACACGAACAGGGCTTTTAAAGTGCTAGTGTGGCACAACCAGCTGGGCATACTGAAGGACAGAGTTCTGGAGGCTCACGTCCCCATTATCAGACGTGTGGAAAGAGACACTCAGAAGTTTGTAGCAGAGCGAAAGACTTCTGTTTTTATTGTAGACAGCCAGGACATAAGGTAGTTGAGTGTCCCACAGTACAGTCAGTGGTAAGAGGTTCAGGCACTGCTGGCACAGGAGCTGACTGAGGTGTAAGCAGAGGCTCGTTAGGTTTTGGGAGCCATAACAAGATTGGTCAGGGTACCGGCCGTGGGCATTTTTGCTAATGGAGGGCAGGCAAAAGTGTACCATCTGACTCATTAGGATGCGCAGACTTTCATTGCTGCAGTTACTAGTACACTCTATATTTTTGGTATTTTTGCATATGTATTATTTGATACCGGTGCATCACATTCATTCATCACTCCATATTTTGTTGAGTGTTTGGGATTAGTGTTGCGTCAGTTAGACAAGTTGCTAGAGGTTTCATCACCTTTGGGCAGCAAGTTATTGACTGATTCTGAGGTTCAAAATTGTGTGATTTTGTTTAATGAGCACGAGTTGGTAGTCGATCTCATCTTATTGGATGTGTGAGAGTTTGATATCATTCTCGGCATGGATTGGCTTTTAGAGTGGCATGCTACTTTGGATTGTTTTTCCAAGAGGGTATGTTTTCGACTGCCTAGTCAAACTGAGTTTTGTTATTAGGGCGAACGAGATAGTGTTGTACAGGGATATATGTCAGATGTTAGAGCGAAGTGGATGATTTTTCAATGTTGTGAGGCGTATCTAGCTTTCGTATTGGTAGAGGCTACAAGATCAGAGTTTAGAGTAGAAGACGTATCAATAGCTCGAGAGTTTATAGATGTATTTTCAGAAGAGTTTCCAGGACATTCTCCTGAGAAAGATATTGATTTTGCTATATAGGTACAGCCTGGTACCAGTCTGATATCGATTCCACCGTATTGGATGGCGCCAGTAGAGCTGAAAGAGTTGGAGACCCAGTTGAGAGAGTTATTGGATAAGGGATTTGTCTGACCGAGTGTTTCACCTTGGGGTGTTCCGACTTTGTTTGTAAAGAAGAAAGACGGGAGTTTTCGTATGTGTATTGACTACCGACAGTTGAACAAGGTAACATTGAAAAATCGATATCCACTTCCGATGATAGATGATTTGTTTGACCAACTACAAGGTATGCAGTGTCTTTCTAAGATCGACTTGATGTCGGGATATCACCAATTGAGAATCAGGGGTAAGGACATCCCTAAGACTGCTTTTTGGACTAGGTATGGTCACTATTAGTTCCTTGTGATATCGTTTGATTTGGCGAATGCACCAGTGGCATTTATGGATTTGATGCATAGAGTGTTCAGACCATACTTGTATTGGTTTTTTATCGTCTTTATTGATGACAATCTGGTGTACTCAAGGAGTAGGGAGGAGCACGATGACCACTTTAGGTCAGTCTTGCAAACTTTATGAGAGCATCAACTTTACGTGAAGTTCTCGAAGTGAGAGTTTCGGCTTGATCAGGTGGCATTTTTTAGGCACGTGGTGTCTAAGGATGGGATCATGGTAGATCTGAAGAAGGTAGATGTGGTACTCCATTGGGAAAGACCTAAGACTATTACTGAGATTCGGAGTTTTCTTGGTATGGTCGGGTACTATAAGAGGTTTATCCAGGATTTTTCTAGGATCATAGCTCCTATGACTCGGTTGACACAAAAAGGAGTTAAGTTTGTTTGGTCTGATAGGTGTGAGGATAGTTTCCAAAAATTGAAGAGGTGTTTAACCATTGTACCAGTGTTGGCTTTGCCATCGGGTTTTAGAGGATTTGCAGTATACTGTGATGCCTCGAAGGTTGGATTGGGTTGTGTGTTAATGCAGTATGGCAAGGTGATTGCCTATGCCTCGAGAAAACTTAAGAGGCATGAGCAAAATTAGCTGACACATGACTTAGAGTTGGCAGCGATTGTGTTCGCACTCAAAATCTGGAGGCATTACTTAAATGGGGATACCTTTGACATCTTTATAGATCATAAGAGTTTGAAGTATATTTTTAGCCAGCGAGACCAGAATTTGAGGCAAAGACGTTGGATAGAGTTGCTGAAGGATTATGATTGCACCATATCATATCATTCTCATAAGGCAAACATCGTGGTCGATGCTCTGAGTAGGAAGTTGATGGGGAGTTTAGCTCACATCGCAGTTGAGAGCTGACCAGCAGTGTCGAAGTGGCGGACATTAATGGAAGATGGATTTGAGTTACAGTTTGATGACTCTGGGGCTTTGCTTGGTCATGTTAAGGTGATGCCTGTATTATTGGATCAGATCCGAGAGGCTTAGAAGGAGGATTCTAAGATGGAAAGTTTGATTGAGAATGTTAGATCATCTAGTGTACTTGGGTTCAGTGTTGATGATTCGGGAGTTCTTTTGTTTGGATTAAGATTGTGTGTACCATCTTCTGATGGTTTATGCGAGGAGATTATGACTGATGGTCACAACTACACATATTCTATACACTCTGGATACATTAAGATATATCAAGATCTTCGAGAGTTCTATGGGCGACCAATGATGAAGAAGGATAAAGCGGAGTTTGTTAGCCGGTGTTTGACCTGTCAGCAGGTTAAGTTTGAGAACCAACGTCCTTCTGGATTGTTACAACAGTTGCCCCTTCCGGAGTGGAAGTGGGATCGTATCACAATAGATTTCGTTGTTGGGTTGCTGAGGACATCTTCGGGATATGACTCCATTTGGGTGATCGTGGACTGATTGACAAAATTGGCCATTTCCTGCGTGTCAAGATGACCTACAGAGCAACATGATTGGTGAAGATATATGTCGATCGGATTGTATGTTTACATGGTGTGCCAGTCTCTATAGTGTCTGATAAAGGACCTCAATTTACGTCGTAGTTTTGACGTAAACTGCAGGAAGAGTTAAGTACTCGATTGAATTTCAGTACAACATTTCACCCACAAACTGATGGTCAGTCCGAGTGTACCATTCAGACTTTGGAGGATATGTTGAGAGCGTGCACTGTGGATTTTGGTGGGATTTGGGATTCTCATTTTCCATTGGTTGAGTTTGCGTACAGTAACTCGTACCATTCGAGTATTGAAATGGAGCCTTGCGAGTCTTTTATGGGAGGAATTGTATATCTCCCTTATGTTAGGTCAAGGCAGGGGAGAGAGAGCCACTGGGGCCAAATATTATTTTGGAGACTATTGAGAAGGTCAGGATGATCCAATAGAGGACTCAGACTGCTTATAATCGTCAAAAGGGTTGCGCTAACTCAAAGCATAAACATTTGCAGTTTGAGGCCGGAGACCATGTGTTCCTCAAGGTGTCACCGATGTAGGGTGTCAGGAGGATTTGAGAAGAAGGGCAAGTTGAGCCCGAGATACATTGGTCAATTTGAGATTATTGGCTGAGTTGGGGCTATTGCTTATGAGTTGGTTTTACTGCCTTAGTTTGCTTCTATTCACCCAGTGTTTCATATTTTCCTTTTAAGGAAGTATGTCTCTGATCAATCCCATGTTTTGGCACCACAGTTTGTCGAGGTTTGACCAGAATTGCTTATGATGAGATTCTTTTGAGGATTGTTGACCGTCAGGTCAAGAGACTCTGGAACAAAGAGATCTCTTTAGTGAAAGTGATCTGGCGACATCATTCTGTCGAGGAAGCTACTTGGGAGGCCGAGACAAGATGCAGCGTAGATATTCGCACCTATTTGACACAGCTAATCCTTAGGTCAGTATGTTTTATTTGCATCTTTGCATACTTTGCATTACTTTTATTTTTGACATCATTATTTATGTACGCTTGTACGTTTGACTAGGTAGCCAGGTGTTGGTTGAGCGACCATGATCGGATCGTTAGGAGATCTAGGATTGATCTTAGTTGGCTCTGATTTGTTTCAAAATTCGAGGACGAATTTATTTTGAAATGGAAAGTATGTAATATTTTGCCCAATCCGATCGAATTCCTGTAGATCTCCGTTCAGGTATAGTTTAGTTTTTGAGTGTTTCTAATATCGATTAGATAACTTGGAGGATGATCTAATGCTAATGTAGGTTGGTGAATGTATTCTTGAGGGTTTAGGCATTATGGAACCCAAGGGAGGTTCGATGCATGTGAAGAATGAGAAATGTTAGGTATGTGAGCTGGAGTGTTGATAACGTATGTTATTTGGGAAAACACAAGACGTACGCTGGAGGTAGCAAGATGTACGTTATCTAGAATTCTACCATGATCAATGTATGTAGCCCTTGGTGTGACGTACGTTGTGATGTGTTCTCGCAGAACCTGAAGCCTCTGGAAGCTTAATAACATATGTTGAGATGGAGGGACGTACGTTGTAAACCACCAAGACGTATGTTGCATGCATAATGAAGTACGTCGCCTTTGTATTTTGCTGAAACACACCGTTTCGCTGTGCAGCTCATTAAAACCCACCAACCCAATGGGTTTCCCATTTACTCCATCTCGTTCAATCTCTTCACTCTCAAATCACCTTAGAGCACTCCCTTATCACCTTCCCAACATCCTTAATCCATTTTTTAGGTAAGAATCACGTCTTTTCTTCTCTTTTTCCTCTGTTTTGTGCATCAAATCTGTTGGGTCATTTTGATCGGATTTTTTCTTGGGTTTTGTTTTCTGGATGATTTTTAATAAATGGATGTTTGGGGTTGCTTAGATATGTTAGGTAGGACTTAGATTAATAAGAATCTAGCCTTAGCCTTGAATCAAGAGATTTGATGACTTTTTGGAGAAATTAGGGTTAGGTTAGATTCGGTTTTGGTTGATTTTGGACGAGATTGTTGTTAATTTGATGAATTTGATGGTTGAATAATGTTCTTGAGGTTGTTTAGAGTCAATGTGGGTGAATGGAAACGTTGGGTATCAATCGAATCGAGAGTTTGGTAGTTTTGAGAATAAACTATTGTCCTGCATTTAGTTTTGTAATTTTTGAAAAGTTTCTTCTAGATTTGAAATTTTTTAGAAACTTTGGTTAGATTTATAATTATAGAAACTTGAGGTCTATATTTGTAAAGTTTGAAAAGTTGAGAACCAACTTGCACTTTTATGAGTTAGAGATTGTTTTGCGATTTCTAAAAGTACGGGATAATTTGAGAATTTTGACAACTTGAAAGACTAGTTAGCAATTCTAAAATACTTTAAAGACTATTTTGTAATTGGTCCAGTATCAGGGACTAAAACGTAATTTTACATTGATCGGGAACCAAACTGTAATTTTACGTAGATTTTAAATTTCATATTTTCAAATTTACAAATACAGATTTTTAAATTTATAAATGAATATTTTCAACTCTCAAATATATATTTATAAGTTTCGAATTTTTGTTTATATATTGTTATAATATTATTGAGTTTTTGTTGGTGGTGTTCTGTTTTTTTTAATCAGTGTGTTTTGTTTGTATGTTGTATATATATTGTTTATATATTGTATCTATATGTATGTATATTGTTTGTATGTTATATGTATGTTGTATATATTATTGTTTATACATATATACAACATATAAACATGTATATATATATAACTTACATACGACATATCTACAAGTATATAAAACTACAATTTAAAATTTTTGAATTGTCCGCACATAATTTTGTAAAGTAGGCCAAGTTATTAAAAGTTGCTTGGTCAATTAGTAATTTCAATTTTTGAAATCCATAAACTTCCCAAATTTAAACGAGGAAATTTGCACAGGAAATTTGCACAGGATCATGTTTTCACAATTTTGTTTTTGTAAGCTATATGACAATATTTGTTTTTTATCTTTTGTCCATTACGTCTTCAACTTCATCTAAGATTTTGAAGAGGCAAGTAAGGAGTTCAAAGAGGGGGAGGTGTTGGCTTAGCTTGGGCAACCTCTAACGACGTTGGCTATCAAGAAGAAAGAAAGTGAGCGGCGTTATCCAACGACCTTCCTCCATCGTTTGTTTATCTTTTTCTAGTTTGTCTTTTTTTTTTTATCATTTCTTTTCCCATCTTTCTCTTTTGATTTTTCCTTTTTGTTCCTGTCTTTTTTAAAAAAAAAATAAATCATTCTACCATTATTCTGCTCCTTAGTGATGATTGTGTTTGTGGGCGATGATGGAGGTATTTATGGTATTTTTTATTGTTTTTCTAGTTGATTAATGGATATTTGTAAGTATATAAATTTTGTTGAAGATGGGTCTTGGTGAGCGATTGTTTTTGGGTTGTTCAAATAGTGGTGGATGATGGTGAAGGTGACTGATTGTAGCAGGGGATTGTTGGTAATTGATGGGTGGTGTTGTGTTGCTGCTTGGAAAAAGTTTTCTTTTTGGTCAGTTGTGGTGGCATAGATGCCTTTTTTTTTTATAATTTCAAATTGTTTTATATTGGTTTCCAACATGGAATTCAATTTTCAATTGGTTTTGATTCATTTTGATTTTGTGTCTCATTGCTTTTTCTTTACTTTTTGTTTTCAAATGGTTTTTGGTTAGTTTTCTAGATCCAATTGGTTTTTATTAATTTTATTTGATTTTTTTTGGGTTTATTTAGTAGTTTTTTATTGGATCTCAATTGGTGGCATCGATGGTTTTCTCTTTTTCAATTAATTTTATTCATTTTTAATTGGTATTTTGTTGCTTTGTATTGTTTTGATAAGTTGTCGCTTTTTATTTAGTAATCTATTTGGTTTCCAATTAGATTTCAATTAGTCCATAGTTTTCAATTGGTGGTGAAAGCATCCACATAACAAATATAACAAATATAATATTAAACAATTAATCAATAATTAAATAAATGGATTGACATCCTACCTCGATATGCGCCGCGAAAGAATACGAGCGGATGCATATGAAACAACTTGTTGCTGGTACCACGAACCACAGACGGATTAGCGTCGAGAACGAGGCACGCATCTGCAACCTAAGAGCCACATAAAGATCTCTATACAAGATGTGTGTTATGGAAGAACGAAGTCTTCCAACATTATCCTACAAAGGCCGACGGCTTAGAGAGGTGAAACGAGAGAAACTCTATTTCTTTGTTGATTGTTTGTTGCTCTCAATTGCCCATCTAGGGTTTCCCACCTAGCTAGTATTTATACTAGCTGATTAGGATTTCTCCCTGACTAATCAGGAAGCTTTTCTTCTAACTAATTAGGACCCCTTCCTAATTAGAATTCTAACTAATTAGGAAGTCTTTCTCCTAAACTAATTAGAAAGTCAAACTAAAACCCTAACCGAACCGATTATATCAAACCAATTGATAACCACCCAAATTAATATTTATTGACTCAGATTTAAGTTCCACCTATGACCTGGCATGGGCGAACCCTTTTTTCCAACATCTCCTGCTCGCACATGACGGGACACTATTCATCATGGCACTTGATGAAATCATATTCATCACACTGGAGATCCATTCTATCTTATGGAAAATAGGTTGTGCAATCGGTATACGATAAGAGCTTTACAATGTTGTATACCTGTTAGGGATATACAACAGTTCTTTAGATTGTGTCTTGCATTGAATGCTTACATAAAAGCATTTGCCTCCTTCTTTGAATATGACATTACCCTAGTCCACTTTCCACAATCACCCCTTTCAGACTATATGATCTCGTGAAAGTATAATTCACGTTCACTATTATGTTTCCACGTAAGGAACTATAATAAGGACCCTGGTGAACTAGGAAAGTTTGTTAATGTATTAAGAAAGTAGTCTTCCTCTCTTAGACAGTATGATCCATCATGAACTAATGTGTTTATCTTGTATGCTCCAGTTGTATCATGCATGACTCTTTAGTAACATACTAAATCAAGCACACTAACTCATACTTCACGTATGTGTTAGGAGTTTTGAGGGTAGATAATGCATAGAACCTTTTTTTCACTATAGGGTCTCACACTAGAGAAATTGAGATCATCTTATGTAAAAAATTTTCTCATCCCCATGGTCAAACTTTTGCACACATGGTAAGAACATGTATCATGGTGTTCTTTCCTTTCTTGCAGGAGCGCATGTTTCTAAAAACTAAACGAACACCATACAAAGGCTTTTGTCAGAATGCACCTAAGAATCCTACCTCAGTCCATCTATCTTAAGGACTACCTCTCATTTTAAGACGAAAACTATGCCATGCCAACATAGGAAATCTTAGCATTCAATTACTTAGTAATTAAACATGAAACCCTCATTCATGGTGTATCTTACGAATTAAACATACGTCTTCATCTTGTAACTATTGCAAGGCAGCATATTTGATTATGAACATTGCTCTTACAAACACATTTACGTTCAAAATATGCCTCATCTTAGCATTTAACAAACAAATGATTAAACCCAAGGTAAACACTTATGTGAGTAGGCTACTTCTCCATCCAACATGCTCTTATCACAAAGACTGTAAATGTTTTACTCAAAACATTCACACTTGTATATCACTCAATGTGTTAACAAATTACACATATCATATTCCACGCTAATATCAAAGGGTACTTCTCCTTTGATAGGCTTCTATAAGCAGATCTACGCCTCGTGTGGACTTCTTGAACTCTTAGTTCATCATCTATTCCTTGTGCAACTATATCTTTTACCAAATTGATATTTGATGTCGATTTGCTCAATCCACTATGGATTTCTCAATCCTTAGCAATCGACCATCGACGGTCACCATAGACTATCAATGATTATCTCGAGGTAATTAGGTTTGAGTGGTATGGAAACCATTCTTTCAAACCTTCCTCGTGTACTGCATCTTTGCAAAGCTACACCCATTGATTAATTTCAATTTTTGAAATCCGTAAACTTCCCAAATTTAAACGAGGAAATTTGCACAGGATCATGTTTTGACAATGGGGGGCATGGCGCTGAAGGAATATCGACTCTTTTTCGGAACCTTTCAACCGGAAACATCATCTCCATTAACGGGTTCAGTTATACCAGTCTCATCGAAGATCTGAATGAATACTGCGCAGCTCCTTGGCCGAAATGGAAGGCAACCCTGAAACACGACTATTTCAAGAATCCCTGGGCTATAATCTCAGTTTTAGCTGCTGGTATTCTACTCATATTAACGATCATACAAGCAGTATGTTCAATTCTCCAAGTAAAATAAGGAATAATGTAGCCGGAATCGCTGCATTTCATTTTTCTTTTCCTATAAATTTTTTAACTATATACTCTCAGTAAAAATCAAATTCTTGACTATTCTGGTAGACTTGTTTGAACAAGATATCAGAACCACTTGTTTTGCTTATGCTAATGGTTAATTCCAAAATATACTATTTATTCTATGGAAAATAGGCATCAGCTGTAAGGGCCAGATAGACGTGAAACGAAAATATTAATGATAACTAACTCTGTGAAATTGTAGTTATGGATTCAACTAGATACTTATCTCAAAAAATGTCTTCCATACTTTCAATATCTGGCAGTAGTTCTGTAATTTCCTCCACTAAAGAAAAAGTTCTAGCCTCTCCAGGCACTTTGAGCTCTCCAGACCAACATGATTTAAACCAAAACTAAAAGGTATTAATCTGAAAAT
The DNA here is from genome assembly GCA_948243855.1 of Flueggea neowawraea. Lineage (NCBI taxonomy): Eukaryota > Viridiplantae > Streptophyta > Magnoliopsida > Malpighiales > Phyllanthaceae > Flueggea > Flueggea neowawraea. The sequence continues at coordinate 20,209 of CAODLS011054144.1, forward strand.
GATGTACAAATGAATGTTTACACTTTGACCTCTCCGCAACTACATGATTGACATTGTTCTTCAAATTCAAATCGCGGCGGTTTTAGCTATGTGACATTTTTGACAACTAATTAGACCATTTGTTGCCATGGGAATGCTTTGGTTTTCACTAATATTGGGGTAGACATCAAACTTCAAAGGCATGTTTAGTTCTGTAAAATTTTCAAAAAATATCACTACCCCTCAGTCTCACAAGAGAATGGCGAAATATATGAATATCTGCATGTTTAACAGCGCTTAATCAATTTAACCCGATGTTTTTAATTACTAGACATCACTATTAATTGAGGGCAATTACATGTTTACCATTAAAAGCTTCAAAATTGTGAATGTATCGGCTGTTTTTATATTTGCGCGTGTATCCGACCATATTTTTGTATTTGTTTTGAACACCGAAAATTAAAAATGTAAATTGCAAAAATCTAGCTGCGTACAAAATTCCAGTTGAATATCATCAAAAGACCGATTGAATATCATAATCATATATTATAAATATGAGATTTAAAAAAGTTGGAAATCAATTGGATCTCAATTCAAAATAATTGAAAATCAAAAGATTTATGCAAAATATGTATAGCAAAAAAGAAAATTGAATGCTGAATTATTTGAACAGTATTTAATCAGTATACATATAGTTTTTGATTGGTATTCAAAAGCTTTGAAAAAAAATATTCAATCGGTATTCAAATAAATTTTAAATAGTATTCATTTGGTATTCAAAAAGTTTTCAAAAACAGTATTCAATTGGTTATCAAACAATATTCAAGATAATGTTCGACTGGTATTCAAAAAGTTTTCAAAGTATTATTCAATTGGTATTCAACAGTTATTTCATCTAGTATTAAATTAATATTCAATCGGTTTTTAAATGGTATTCAACAGATATTCGATTGGCATTCAAAAAGTTCTCAAAAAGGTATTCAATAGTGTATCAACTAGAATTGAGATACTATTCAATTTGGTTTTTAAAGTGGTATTCAATAGATAATGAGCAAATATTCAAAATCTATTCAATTGTGAAGACACAAAAATCACTCTAGATATTGGTGAATAGAGTGATTGAAACTTTCTTTCGATCTTGCAAAATTACAAATACTTGAAAATGACGTCAATAGCAAATGTGTATGTGTGTACAAGTGTTAATCAAAATAAACAAAGATAACAATAAGAGAGATAAGAGAGGAGATCAAACACTAAGATTTTATATTGGTTTAGCCAATTCTCAGTGTCTACGTCCACTCTCTAAGTTTTTCAATTTAGGTTTTTACACTAATGTCTCCAAGAAGGTGTTTACATCAATTTCAACTCCTTTATCCAACCATGTTGTGTTTAGCTTCACAACGAACTAATGTTGTTTTACGAATGAAAACTAACCACGTGTATTTCTTGGCTTATACACAACCTTACAACTTCACTTTCCAAGTTAAGTAAGAACTGTCTACAAAATTTGAAAAAGAAATTATTTGATTACACCCTCCATAGTACCATAAGTTTTTCAAAATGTACAGCCAAATCACCGCTAAAAAATAGTAATTACAGAGAATAAAAAAAATAACCACAAGAAAGATGCACAAATAGATGATGGCTGGAAAATATTCTAAGTTCATGAAAACAAATAGAGAAATTATGATGCAGGTTGCATAGAATATAAACAATTAAGGCATAACAATACTATATCTACACAACTGAAATTTTAAGTATATATGATTAAAAGAGAAAAACTTTACGCTTTATATGAAAATGCAAAAGAATAACTGAACAAATACACTAAGCAATTTCAGTGATTCAATATAGGCCTGCTCACGTTTCCAAATTTTGGGATCCTTGTTTTGGCAGATCCGATCCATCCCCGAGAACTAAACTCTCCATCCAGTATTGTCCCGGAGTTTCGATTTTGTACTATAATTTCAATACAAGGCTTGAGGCTCTGAAACTTCGTTCAAGAAAAGGCACAAAATTGCAATTATTGATCAGAATCATCCAAATCTACCGCTCCAGTGCTGCTGCATAAAGGACAATATGTCCTCTGCAAAAAGACCCGAGTTTCTGAAGGAAACTATTCCATCGAAACCAAGGAAGAAAAATATGAAGCATTTGTAATGGCAACACATATTTCATATCTCCAGTCACTGAAAATCATTCCCTGACTTCTTAAGCAGATAATGTATTCATTTCCCTCTGCAATCCATGCAACGTATGATATATATACTCAATCTGAGAATGTGATGGGGACTCCACAAAAAATTCATGTACAATTCCACCAATGCTGATCCAACTACAACCAGGCTGCTTTTTTACTTTCTTTTCTCTCATGACCCACCTCAGAACCGAGACATCATCCCATCGACATTCGGCTGCAAGTGCATTAGCTAACATTACATACCCGGCAGCATTATCTGGGTCTACTTCTACAAGCCTCTTGTATACAATACTAGCTATATCAACTCTAGAATGCAACCAGCAACCTCCAAGCAGTGCACCCCAAACAAAATTATTAGGCTGGAAAGGCATAGAGGTAGCAACCCTGAAAGCATCATCTAAACGGCCAACTCGGGCAAAAAGATCTATATAGCAAGCATAGTGTTCCATTGTAGGACGAACATAAAAGCGTAAACTCATCTCTTGAAATATCTGCTGTCCTTTATCTGATAATCCAGAGTGGCTGCAAGCCCATAGGAGACCAAGAAATGTTCTGGCATTCGGGTGTATACCAATCTCTAGCATTTGGGAGAAAAGCTCAAGTGCCTCCTGTCCTTGGCAATTCACTGCAAGACCCATTATCATAGCATTAAATGATATAACATCCTTAGAAAACATTTGATCAAAAACCTCCTTTGCCTTGTCCAGTCTCCCACATTTGGAGTACATATCTATCAACGCTGTAGCTAGAAATGTGTTGGATTGTAGAACACCTTTGAATCTTTTCGATTTCATGTATTCATGAATCTGCGTTCCAAGTTCTAGATCACCAATTTGAGCACAAGCTGAAGGCACACTTACCATTGTAACATGGTTTGGTCTAGAATTACAATTATCCATCATCAAGCGAAAAATACGCAAAGCCTCCAAGGGGTTACCATTTTGAACGTATGCATTTATCATCGAATTCCAAGGCACCAATTTCTTTTTTCCATCATCACTGATTTCATCAAATCTTTCCCTGCTCTTTTCAATCTTTCCCCATTTTCCACACAAATAAACGAGAATATTGTTAACTGAATCACAACCAAATGCCTTTGAATCCACATTCTGAACGAGTTCTAACAAAATTGTTACCCATTTCTCAATTTTTTCGTTCTCAAGGTTCGAGCATGCTGACAAAACACTGACCATTGCATCATCCTCCACCATCAGATTCTTCTCAACCATTAAAAAAACATTCTTAGAACTTCCTCCAAATCACCCGACTGGGCCAAACTAGAAAACAGAGTTGTCCAACAACAAATAACATCCTTATCAGGCATTTCTTCGAACAATCTACGAGCGGACACCGAATTCTTCAGGCCCTTCCCGTACACCGCAATGAGACCACTACAAACAAAAGGGTCACCAATAAAACCAAGTTTCAAGATATCCGTATGAATTTGTTCCACATAAACTGCACTTCTCGAACGAAAACAAACCTTTAAAACAAAAGAGAACGTCAAGTCATTCGGCGACAGTGACCTGCTTTTGACCAACTGAATATAAACAATGTATCGAATACACGGCCCTCATGAGCCAAGACTCTAATGATGGCATTGAAAGGAAACAAATTTGGCTTCCTTAGAAAATTGAATACACGAAGGGCAGTATCAGGAGAGTACTGACCAATGAGACGGGTAGCAATCAAGTTGTCTTGATGAGCTTCGATGCGATAGACTCGGGCATGGATTTGAAGGAGGTGGGAGCGAGGAATCAGACCCTGAAGTAGAGTGGAAAGACTGGTGGCGTTGGAAGAGGCTGAATTGCAAGAGAACAGTCTGAAGAAGTTGGTTTTCAGATTTGGAGGAGATTGAAATAACGGTTGATGTGATGGAAGAGGTTTCATTTCATGGTGAAGTAGAGGATGGCGCAGCTTCCATTTCAGCATCAATGGAAGGAAGGAGATTGATTCAGTGTGTAAAATTTTGGCTTCGTGTCTTTAATTGATTAAACGTTCTAATTGATTAATCAGTAATCACATCGTGTTTTCTAAATTACCATCTTATTTTCCAAGCACAGATTAATAAATTAACACACAATTTTGTAAACTAGCTTCATTTAAAAAAAGAAATAAATTGCCCCCACATATTTTTCTTTTTACAAAAAAGAAAAATAATAATATGACATGGTGTGGAATTAGAAATGAAAGAGTTGAGCCGGAATGCCTCTAAGCCTTTGGCTATCAAATATTGGATTGTAGATGTGGCTGGTATAGACATGGGACTTGTTAGACTCCATTTAATTTAGTTGTCATTACTGTTAGAAGAGCTGTTAGGGTAACTCTAGTGGTTATACCTATTTTGGTATGATTATCATGCAATATCAATATTTTATTAAACTATCAATTCATTAAACTCTCTCATTCAATAATTATACTTTCTTTTACTCAAATATAGGATCTACACTCACTTCTCTCCTCATTTAGTTTATTTATAATATACAATTCACATAAACATATATATTAAACATATTATTTTATACTTTTATGTAAATTAAATTATAATTTTAAAATTATATTTTTAATTATTTCGGATAGTTTATTTATGCAAATTTTTTGGAAATAATATTTTCTATAAATTAATGTTGATTGAACAAATACGTAAAATTGGGTGTATTTTCAGAATTTTGGGGGCATGGGAAATTTTGTAGATGTGGAAAATTTTGTGAATATAATGGGTATGGTAGGTTTGGAGAATTTTGGAAATTAAGTGAAAAAAACCCATATAGATAGTTTCGAGGATTTGATGTATTATTTGGATTAGGATTTTGGGAAAAAATTGATTATGGTTTGAATCTATTTGAGAAGATAAGATGGAGAAATGTAATTGAGATTGATAGAAGAAAGAAAGAAAAATTAAGTATGAAATTGTGTGTAAAAAATGTTTTAAAGTGGAATTGAGTATTTATAGGTGAATGTAGGAAGAACAAAAAATAAGGAAGGATCGTTGACCAAGCGATCCCTTCAAATTTTCCAAAAAAAATCAAAAAAAATACTTTAACATTCGTTTCAACTGTTGAAATATTTAAAAAAAAAAACAAAGGACAAGATATGCTCCTATCCATGAGGTTTATTTGTCAGGTGGATCCCATCTCTCATGCGGAAGGTACATGTCACGACACAGTCTCGTGATCATGATCGGTGTACGAGATGAACCGTCTATGGGAGTCCAGCTCATCTCGCACAAGCCTCATAGAAAAGAACATTTACCCAACAATCATATTTAAAGAAATATGAAAAACAAATAAATGTTTAATATTTATGTATTAAAAACAAAACATATGTAATATAAATTGCGGAAATAATTTCAAATTAAAACATTTGAAATGTCTGAAACAATAATAGAAACAAAAACAAATAACACAGGAAAACGGTGTGGAGCATCTAACAAATTATACAAACGGAGCCCGAGCAAAAGGGCACTAACTGAAACTACTAAAATGTCTCACCAGGTACTGAATGCTGAAAAATCCAAATCAACCAAAATACCTGCAAATAAGAATACAGGAGAAAACACAAGAAGAAATGGGTAAGACCCCTTAGTGAGGAAATGACATTTCAGAGCGGCTTTAGGCCTCACAAAAATCGTTTGAAAACGTTTAAAAATACCGCACGCAGATATTAGTATATATACGTATACATGCTAGATACCAAATAGTAGTTTCAAAATTTATTTCGAAATTCTTCACAACCACAACAATAACAGGGATAAAGATGTACAAAAATATTTATTTGAAGACGTAATTAAAAAAACGTGCAAAAATTCTTAACAGGCATTCATGCTAAAGTTCATCATTTAGAACAAAAATGAAAATGTTATCATAGTCAAACATTTATCATTTGTACCAAATCGAAAACATTTTCAAAGCCACAAATCATGCTATGCAGATATCATACCAAATGATATCTAGAGCTGATTATCAATGATTATATGCCCGTATTATATTATAAATTTTCTAACTTGATCAGATCAAAATAAACTAGCAACCTTATGAGTCCAAATAGTACCCGACTCAAAAGGGCTAACA
>CAODLS011054329.1:0-12109 GCA_948243855.1 Flueggea neowawraea
GAACAGAGAGGATAAACAAGTCCCAATTCTTCCATTGAGAAGGAGTCGTCTAATTGTTTGCCTCCGATCAAAGCTTCATCTTTCTCGCAGCTTTCAAGAGGGTAATAGCAACCGCCTTGGATTCCATTGAAGTCGAATGAAATGAAAGGGAACATACTATTTGCCATCTCAAAGAGAGGAAGCTCATCGGCGAATTCACATTCAAGTGAGACGAGTAATATGCTATATCTAACATAAACAGAGTTTCTAATTCATCTCGTCAAGACGTTAATCATGGAGAAATCCGAAGCACATAACCAAGAATAATAATAATAAATAGAATTAGTGATGGTGATCTTTCGGTATAGCTAACACGGCCTGCTTGGATTTAAGCAGAATTAGGAATAGAATATAGTTATGTGATGTTACTACTGGCTAAACAAGGACGAAGATCGAAGTAATGATAATAGCCAACAACTGTTACATATTGAATACAATTAGTCGATCCAAATATCCTAAGAAGTTCAGCCAAGTAAGATTAGACAAGTTGCTTGAAAAAATAAAGATAAACCAAGAAAGCATAGCAACTTTCCCTGGTAAATTACAGCAGAAGTGAAGACGTGATTTTTAGACAAAAATAACGTTAATCAGAAAGTACAAAACATGCGAACGTTAATCATTGTTGGAATTTCCGCTGCTTCCAAACCAGATTGAGTACTCAAACTGAAAACTTAAGCAAACAAATTTGCTGTTGTTACTACTTGTTAAGGTCTCTTAGTCACTTTTTTTTTTTGAAAAGACCGCCCCACACCGATCCCGACTCAGCTAGGTTGACCCCGGACCGGTGTGGCATTGTCACCCGACAACCCAGCTAGGCTGGCTCCCCGGGATGACAATGGGACCGAAATATTCATTGAAGGGTAATAAGTGATAATGGGGGATGAAACCCCTACAAAGTCATTGTACATAAGTTGGGAGAGATCCCCAGGAATATGATGAATCTCATGGTAACCTACCGGAAGTCCTAAACCAAAATGTGCTAACCAATTTGCACTACAATTAGCTTCTCTAATTACATGGCGTTTGAGTAGATCTTGGATAGTCTTGATCAAAGCGTGTTGACGACCCTTCCATGCTTCAGGTTTTTGTGCAATCTCCACAGCCAATGAGGAATCTGACTCTAGTAAAATTTGCTTGTAACCTCGTTGCCAAGCCATCTCTAATCCATATTTAATTGCCCACAGCTCCGCAAAAAGAGGAGAGCAGTGACCAAGGTTCACTGTAAAGCCTCCCTCTGCAATGCCCCTGGAGTTCTGAATCAATCCACCCGCAGCACTTGCAGATCCATTTCGTTGTGCAGCACCATCGGCATTCAGCTTGACAGTCCCAATAGGAGGTTTAGTCCAAGCAATGTCAAGCTGAGTTTTCTTCCTTGGACGCTGCAACTTGAGAGTCTCTGCTTAGCAATGGAAAAATGTTTAGCTGCCTGAATACTTTGAACATACAGCTTTGGGTTGGGAGTGGTTCTCTCAAAGAGAAATTTGTTTCTAGCTCCCCATATGTGCCAAGCCATGATGCTAAAAAGTAGAGGCCATTTGATATTGAGATGTTGCAGTTTAGACAACTGCAAATTAAGACATATCCACCCCTGAAGGTCAGATGAGAAAAAGTTATGTCGTATCTCACGAGGAATAATACAGAGCCATTGCTTCTTTGCATAAGGGCAGTCACGCAGTGTATGAAGCACTGTTTCATTGGAGGTAGAGCAAATAGAGCAGCTCGCAATGGGACAGAGATGCCGTCTGAATCGTTGGGAGTAGGTTAATAACTTACGCCTAGCACTTAGCCAGAGAAAAGATTTCACTCGCTGGGGGCAATCAATTTTCCAGAGTGTACTCCAGATATTTCCATTCAGATTGTCATGACCATCAACATCAAAATCTGAAATAATCTCAATAGCTGAGGATAATGAAAACTTACCAGAGGTAGTGTGTTTCCAGGCTGCGCTATCTTCAATATTATCATATAACATTACTGTGGAGATTTTATCAAGCAAATTGTGGGGTAAAAGGAGGGACAGATTCAAGGCACCAGTTTGGCTCTTGCGTAACACCTACTTGACCGACAGGTGAAACAACCTTTCATCAATAGCAGCAGTGGCATAGTTGATTAAAGGACCAGTGTCTTCCAGCCAATCCTCAAGCCAGAATTTTACACTTCTTCTGTCCCCAATTGACCAGCAAATAGCTTCAGAGGAAAAGGAGGACACAAACATTATACCCCTCCAAACAGGAGACCATAAATGCCTTCTAGTATGAGCAAAATTAGGTGCTTTACCACCAAGATATTTATGTCTGAGCACACTAACCAATAGAGAATCAGGTGTGGTAAGGAATCTCCAGCACAACTTGAGCATGAAAGCCTTGTTCACAGTTGAGGTTGGGGATAGTCCAAGACCCCCTTCCATTTTCAGTTTGCATATAGAATCCCAGCTGGCTAAATGTACCTTTCTATCCCCTTCAGAGCTTCCCCACAGGAATTTCCCGGTAAGGCCATCTAATTCATCACAAAGGGTCTTAGGAATTGGTGATGTATGCATTGTATAGAGAGGTAGAGAAGATAGAACTGATTGGATTAGAGTCAATCTTCCGACAAGACTAAGGCAGTTACTCTTCCAGCCTGCCAGTTGCTTTCGAACTTTTTCTAATACGTGGCTATAATTAGCTCTTGTGATTCTTCTCTGGAAAAGGGGGACACCGAGATATAGACCCAAATTACTAACTTTTTCAAAACCACTCATAGAGCTGAGTGAATTAGCAAGGGCTGAAGATGTATTTTTAGAGCAGAACAACTTGGTTTTTTGTACGCTGACTTTGGCTCCTAAAGCCACACAGAACTTGTCTAGGCACGATAAGATAATAGACATCTGTTCCAGTGAGCTCTCACAAATAGAACAAGGTCGTCGGCAAAAAACAGATGCGAGATACGAGGACCATTTCTCCTTGTTTTAAAGGGCTGCCAGAGGCCATCATTGACCGCCTCCTTGATTATATGAGCTAACCTTTCCATGCATAAGACAAATATGTATGGAGAGAGTGGATCACCTTGGCGAATTCCACGGGAGGGCACAAAAGACTATGTTTCTTCTCCGTTCCAAAGTACCCTGAATTCCACAGTTGTTATACAGTCCATAATTAGGCAGAAGAGATCTCTGGGGAATCCACACAATTTGAGTTTCTTTGATGAAGGTCCATTTAATGTGATCATAGCTTTTTCGAGATCCACTTTTATCGCCATCAAACCTTTTTTTCCTGACCTGATTCTCATGGAGTGAATTAGTTCCTGTACAACTACAATGTTGTCTACGATTTGTCTCCCTGGAACAAAGCTGGCATGTTCAATACCCACCAAATCATGGAGAAGAAGTTGAATCCGGTGGACTAGAACTTTAGAGAGAACTTTATAGTTAACATTGCAGAGACCAATTGGTCGAAATTGGGACATCCAGCTCGGATTTGCAACATTGGGAATTAAAGAGATGAGAGTGTTATTAATAGTACTCACAGGTTGTTCCCTACTAAAATCTTGCGGATGAACTTCAGAAACTTCTCCTTGAGGGTGGCCCATTGAGATTGGTAAAATAATGCTGAGATACCGTCAGGGCCTGGAGCTTTATGGCCATTCATAAAGAAAACAGCCTTATGGACATCCTCTTCAGTGAGTAAAGTGCAGAGAGAAGTGCTTTGGACAGTAGAGAGTGAGGGGAAGGTCACAATTGTGTTCAGAGTCGTTACAGTACCATCATCTGTATAGAGGGACCTAAAAAGGAGGCGGCCATCTCTTTCAATGTATTCGAATCCGTGATTCGTTCTCCCTCGTCAGAATGAAGAGACAAGATCCTTCTTTTAGCAGCCTTAATAACAGTGGATTTATGGAAATAAGCAGTGTTCTGGTCCCCAAGTGTTAGCCAGTTATCCCTCGCTTTTTGCTTCCAAAATGTTTCCTCTCGTAGAGAGACCAAATCCAACTCCCCTTCCAGCTTTTTGTTTAGCTCTCTAAGAAATTGGGTAGGCCGTTTTTCTAGCGCCAATTGCGCTCCTCTCATTCTGTTAAGTAATTTCTTTTCTTCTATAGAAGATATTACCAAAATGCAGTTTGTTTCAGCGGGTAGCAGCCTCAGTGAATGAAGAAAGACCTTCCAGAAATGTACAGTTGGGTCTCCATGATTGTTCCACAACCTGGCCAAAACTATCATCCAGCAGCCATGCATTTTGGAACTGGAATGGCCTGGGGGCGTGTTACCAAAATTTAATTCCAGTTTGATAAGCAGTGGTCGATGATCAGACTTTAACATCGGTAAATGATCAACAAAGGAATCAGGGAAGGCTAGTTTCCACTGTGAATTACAAACTGCCCCGTCAATCTTCTCTGACACCATATTTCTAGTCAAAGTAAAATGAGGACCTCTGGCTTCAAGATCAAACAGACTACAGATATCCAGACAATTAGCAAATTTACGAGAACTATGAAATGGAAAGATACCTCCACCTCGTTTATCCTCAATTTGAAGCATTGCATTAAAGTCGCCTGCAATTAGCCAAGGCTCATTCACCAAGGGAGAGACATTTTGAATGCAATCCCAAAGATCCTTATGAACCGCTGGGGTAGGGCTGCCATACTCTGCTGTGAACAAGCAAGAAAAATTATTAAAGTTAATTTTCATATGAATAAACTGCCTAGAAGAGGCCAAATTAACAATAGAAAGGCTGGGGTTGGACCAAAGCACCCAAATGCCTCTTGAGAAACCTTGAGCTTCTTCTCGGATATTATTAGCAAAACCAAGTTTTCTGATAATGGAGTCCGCTTTTTTGCCACTGCACCAAGGCTCAATCAACACCATAATCAGCGGACAATAAACTGATATCAAGGTCATACAGTTTGTCCCAAATCTGCGGTTGGAACAACCTCTACAATTCCATACTAATATCATTGGAAACGAAAGGAAGAAGCCTAAAAGGCAGAAGTTTAGTGGGTAGATTATTCGTTAGCAGTGGTACCTTCTTCATTTAGAATCATCTCTGTATCTATTAAAATGTTCTAATCTGCCATATTATCAGAATCCATGTCGGGGAGGCCTGCATTCGAGTCTTCCGTGCCCCTGAAATCTGCTACCTCGGTTGCAGAAAAATCAATAGAGTTTGTAGTCATCGGGGTGGAAGTGTATCCCACAGGGGGTGTAGTTGCTGCAGGAGGGTGGGGAAATGTGTGGGTAATAACTTGTGGCTCCAATGATTCCACTGATTCAATAGGCTAAGGTGATTTAGCCTTCACCACAGAACAAGCCTTCAAATGATGGTCTTTTGGGGTCACTTTCAATGGCAGATTGGGACTTTGGGCTAATGTAACCGCAGCCAATGGGGGAGATCCTCTCCGATTTGATATAGGCATGGCATTAGCAGCTTGAGAGCCTTTAGGAGGGACATTTTCTTTACTAAAGGTTATTTTAGTGTGCTTGGCCGACACCCAACCTGAATTCATCTATTTCTTTCCCATCACTGTTGGGGTGGAGCTTCCAGGGGTTTGTTTAGGTGATGATAGAGATTTACTCTCTGAGGTAAGGGGGATAATAGGAGAGACTGGCTCTACATCCTCAGCTATTGCTACAAAGCGTGACCCAATTGGCCTTTGCGGTCCTTGGGTGGTTTTCTCTTTTCCAGGGTTGCTACTTTGATGTTTGTCCTTTTGTTGAGAGGGAGGAGGACTAGTACTTGGTTGTTTCCTTCTGTTTGGCTTTTGGACCAGCATCCAATTACCAAAATCATTGAATAACTCTGGCCTAGTTTCTTCAATGCTTTGGTGAATCTGGGTTTTCGGACTTAAGTTTGTATCCATGTCTGTTGCAGCAGAGGCAGTAGGACAATACTCTTTTCTATGGCCATATTTCCCACATATGAAACATATTGTGTGCAAACCTTCTTATTCAACTTTGCAAATACGCCGCTTGAAACGGAATTTAGACACCAATGGTTTGTCCAAGTCAACCTCAATGCTAATTCTTGCACATTTCCCTCGCGAAGCTTTCAGGGTGGTTTCATCCACTCGGAGGGTTTTGACCAATTTGTTTCTAACTCTGGCCAAAAAGATCTTGTTAAAGAACTGAACTGGAAGCTGAGGAATCCGCACCCAGACTGCCATTCTTTTGAGTGAGCCTGTTTCTGGGTCAAATCTGGGGTGCCAACGCTGAACTGCTAAGTAATGATCTGAAATAAGCCATGGGCCTCCAAATAGAGCGGTTTCATAATCCACATCAGAGGAAAGGCGAACGATATAGAAATCGTTACCCAATTCCGTAACTGTCATTGTTCCTTTCAATCGCCAGAGCTGGGAAATACGCTTGTAAATTATGGAAAAACCTAGGCGCTTACCCACTACTTTGATAATTAAAGCTTTTCGCCAAGGAATACACATACTTGCATACTCCTCTTTGGTTAGGGTAATTGATGGACAAGTGGGGTCGTCGTCCTCCTCCTCAATTTCCTTAGAGTGGTCATCCCCTTGCCATAATTCCTCACACATTTTGGCATCAATTGGAGCAGGGGAGGGAAGGAGGCTGACCATTAAGGTGTCCTTAAATGATAGCTTGCAACGCTTGCCGTCCGAGTGTTCATCGAGAGGGGTTAGGTTCGGGATAGATGAATCCTGGCCAGTTCTGGCTTTCTTCATGCCATGGGAAGATGAGGACATATCGGTAAGACCAGTGTCTTCGGTACCAAGAGCATGAGGTACCTTTGACGGAGAGGGTTTGGAGTGGAGCACTCCAGCAGCTAGCGGAGGGAAGTCAGGAGGGGCGGGAGGACCCCCCGGGTGTGGGTCGGCCATGGTCTCGGCGATGACGGCACAGTAGAAGGAAGCTTCGGCACAAAACCCAAGAGAAAGGTTTTCTTGGTGACTAGCACATTGGTTTAGTACAGGATGCCTCAGTCACTTAATTTCTGAAAAACTAAGTTAGGCCCAAATCTGTGCAACTGTTCATTACTTGGAGGGATTATATTGCTTTTTCTACTTCTAGTTGCAAAAAGTAATCCTTGAAATATAGAATCTATCGCATTAGGCTACTTATAACCGGATTACGAACTGATTTACTATTTATAGCCAGGTCTATGGGAAAGTATTATCGAGTCTTCGTGATGTAGTTCATCTTCTTGCTGAAGGACATGCTACATGTGTTGTCCCGCATCTGATACATTAATCTTTTTTTAAAATTAAAATATGATCATTGGATCGTTTTGATCCAACTGTCAGATTTACACCAACGATGATTAAAATAAAATTGTGTTTAGTGAAAAACTGAGTAGGCGTCCTGTGAGACTTTTAAAGTAGCCCATATATTACGGATGAAAAAACTGAGGGGTTAAGAACTTGGGTCTTTAATAAAATAATAATAAAAATACTGAACAAACATTTTGTGGGACGACTTCAGAGACCGTAAATTATGAGTAGCCTTACTGATGTTGGCATCTAATAACTTTAATGACTATGTCAAATGATTTATATTATTAGAAAAAGGAAAAAAACAGTTGTTCTATTCTATGGGAATTTCAGGCATTCAGTGGCCGTAGGGCTTGTTTGGGAGGGATAATATTTTATGTAATTTTTGCTATGGTTGATAATGATTATATAGCAAAAAAATAAGGAGAAAATACGTGTTTTAAGAAAATAGTGAATACAAATGGTAGATGTTGTGTTTGCCAATAGAGACCGTGATAAGGTTGGTATCCCGGCCAGTGCCGGTTGATAAACAAACACAGATTTGCTCATACAATAACTACACGGTTTGAACATTGAAGACCAAAACTAACTGCTGTAAGATGAGAAACAAAACCTTCGTGGTGGTGGCCATGGCCTGATTTGAATTTACAATTTAAAATCAATTCAATGTTTGGTAGGATAAAGGAATACAATATTGGGGAACCGACCCCATCAATGAAAAAAACCCAAAAAGAACAAGAAAAAAAAAAGGTCAAGTTCAGACCTTATTGTCTTCAAGCTCAGACGGGTCAGTATCAGAAGTGTCTCTGGTTCTTGCCCTTCTGGTTCGACAGAGCTTTACCATTGCCAACCACATAAGACCTTTGACGACTCTAACCATACCAATTGTTACGGTTAGGTAATAAAGCCACCAACCCAACAAGTCAGCCACACCAACGTCCATCAACAACTCTTTCTTGGCTTCTGCCACAATCACCAAAGCTTCCACCTCATCTCTTAATCTCCACCACCACAAACTGCCAAAACTCATCGCCATACTCAACTTGTGAGTCCACTTTTCCTCTTTTGCCACCCCAAAAACGGTGTCGTCTACTACTGGTTTAACCACAGCTCTGGACCAATGAAGCATGGTTTCGTGCAAACCCAAGAAAAATATTACTCTGCTAAATAAGCTTCTCTGTAATTCAAAACTTGACCCATCAATTCCAGCACTTATGCTTCCTTCAATCCCCAACCCAACACATGTTTGCAACGTGCATAATAGAACCCATGATGTGTATAAACCCGGTTTGTAAATTGAACCGGGTGAGTCGGCTAGAAGAGTAATTTTACCTGTCAAGCCATGGAGAAGAGCGGCTATGCTTGCAAATGAAACAAGAAGATAAAGAATTGCAGAATTTGCTGACATGAACAGGTTGAAGATGAAAGTAGAGGAAGGTTGATTCGAACCAGAGGTGATGTCCGACAAGTAGTTGTAAAAAGAGAGCCTGGCTAGTAACAGAAATGAAAGGGGAAGCAATAGGCTTAGAAGAGTGATTGTGAGGATGTGAAATGGTTGGGTCACCAAGGAACAACTAAAGAACTTCATGGTCTTGTGTTGCAGATTTTGCCAAGTACCCATGTTGTTGTTGTTGTTTCAGAACAAGAAGATTGATTGCATTACAAGGAACATAAGACCAGAAAATGTGTATATTTAAGTGATTGAATTTGAAACTAATAAGCTTTTGGTTTGGAGGTTCAAGAAATTGGAATATCAAAAACTGGTTCTCACGTCCATTGTTATGTTAGTTGACTAGGGACATGGTCTTATTCTACGCCTTCGTGCATTTTTTTAAAAAAATGAATTTAAAATATAATAATTCATGAAAAATGTTGCTATGTCTGCTTCAGTGGTTGAAGGTTTTTTGTTTATTTTGGTTGGTGCGTCTGATTCTTGGTGCATAATTTTTTTTCTTATTTATAATTAGTCATGAAAAGCCGTAAAGACTAAGGAGCAATCCATTTCTTCGTGGGCACAAAAAGGAGCAATCCATTTCTTGATATGCTCTGTCGTCCGGCTAAAGATACGTTTATGCCAAAACTTTCATTGTTAAAAATCCTTATTTAGTAAGGAGTTTTACTCAATTATATTTTTAAAAATATATCGAAGGAATAAATAGCTCCTAATTTTGTGCGAGTGTGTTAAATAAACTTTATGCCTGAAAGATGAAACATGCATGGTACTCTATGTTGAAAAAAGTGGTTCGTCCATGACGGGTGAACCGAACTCGGTCGGACCGAGACCAATTAGAAAGCCCAATTGAGGGGAAGCAAACTCGATTAGTCAAGGTGTGAACCGTAACGATAAATCGAGACCAATTGGTAAGTCTAATTGAGTTGGGAATAAAATGGGTCTATTAGGCCTACGAGCCCATTTGGTGGCTTATATAAGAAGAAGAATGCTTCTTCTTCCACCACCACATTAACTTCAACACACAAAGAGAGAGAGAGAGAGCTCTCAACCGGGAGAGAGAGGGGGTTCGACCTCCTGTCCTGAGTTCTGCACAGATCACGTGTGACATCTAGACTGTGAATCAGCCAAGCACTCTCGTTGACATTTCAACTGTGGTTTGCTCGCAAGACCAACATAGAACTGGTTCTGCTCCGCTGCAAGCTTCCGCTGGAATCGAGGTTAGTAAGTCGAACCTATTTATTATACTGTTTATTAGTTAAACCGGTATAGGATTTCTTCATTGGTATCAGAGCCAACACGAGTTTTTTGAATATGTTTCAAAAATATTGTTGGTCTCTGTCTATGACGCCTACTGTGATTTTTTTGTATTTGACTTTCCGTCTCGAACGTCATTTTTGCTTCAAGTCTGTCAGGAGTCAAATTCTGAAAGTTGGAATTTCGAAATTTCGACAAAAAATTTGAGATCAACGACCTTGAAAACGTTACCTGCCAAAATTTTGTTGCGAAATTCCATCGGGAAGGTCGTCAAATTGATGAAAATTCGATCAAAAAATACTGAGTGAGGCAACACAGATGAATTTGTTCATCTGATCTAAAACGGTGTCGTGGCACATTTCTATTGGTTGCACGCGGATCACTCGAATCGCGACACGTGGTAGCAGTAGAAGGATCAAGAAGGTTCCGAAAAAGACACACGAACCAATCACATTTTGCCACGTGGCACACGATCAAATGGTCAAAATTGATTGTGCAAAACGTGGACGAATTATATATCGACACATGGCTTTGTGCAGTCGCAACAAGTGACTTCCTGCAACGTCGACACGTGGACGTATATGGCATCAACACGTGGCAACATGTTACTCCAACACGTGGCGATAGTTGTATGTGACACGTGGTGTCAACTGGATGCAACACGTGACATGCTTACTGGTCCAACACATCATCACGTTTAACTAACACGTCATCGTGACACTTGGCGTGCCTATTGGTCGATTTGGACATTAAAAAATGACATGTGGCCAATTTAGATTTTGACACGTGTCTTATCAACATGTGTCACCACGCGACTGCGATACGTGGCGGCACCGTGCAGCAGGGTGTGTAGCGTGGGAGTGAACTGGACAGCTCGTGTCGGCGCGTGACACGTGTATCGACCATCATTTTTCGTGTTTTTTCCTGCATAATTATTTTTGAATTTTTGTGGAATTTTTGGTATATTTTTCACAATTTTTTGAGTTGTTAAACTATTTTTTACCAATTTATTGGTGTATAAACAGTGCTCAAAATTTGTGATAAATTGCATTTTTCTGCAAAGAATTATTTTGAAAATTAGTTTTCAAAATTATTATTTTATAAACTTGCAAATATGGTTCTTATTTAGATAATTGAAATTAGATTTTAGTTATTTGGGAAATACGCCAGTACGTATATATCTATTTTATTTGTAATTTATTACAAATATACGAATGAGATAAAACCACGTTGCATTAAACATAGTGTAAATTAAGGAAGAATTTGCACGGCTCCCAAAAGAGAGTATTTTGGGACGGTGGTGGTCGTAAAAGAGATTTGATTGTGCATTAAGTGTACAATGGTGATGAAGGTTCACTTACTTCATAAAAGATTATGATACGCATCACCGTTATTGGTTAAACTATTGGTCTATACTAGAATTTTATAGAAACATGATTCCCTAAGTGTTGAGGAAAGACACTTAGAGATTTTAGTGAGTTAAGAACGTTTTCAAATTGGTATGTCCAATATCACCATGATTGTAAAAAGAGAAATCGTGAGAAGTGGGAGATCCACTTTAAAGTTGTATGATTTATAGGATTTTTGATAAATTGGCACAACCACTTATGAATTCTATTTTAACACTTTGGAAAAGGTCCATTGTGTATTCAATTGGCATGCATAAGTTTAATACTATATTGTGTAGTATTATTCTTTGGGGATATTAACATTATTTGTATGTTAATGTTGTCCAATGTTAATGTACTTATATTAACATTGAGATGGATTGTTTGGATTGCATGTTGGTTTAATAAATGAAGATAATTTTATTTATTACTTTGGCTTATTATTGTGTTAATTTGCCTTAATTTTATGCAATATTTTATATGTTGAATATATTGTCCAATTATTAAGTTTGTCTAAATAATTGAGATGACCAACGTGGATTCCTCTAAGTCAAATGGACTTTAAAAGTGAATCCAAACAGTCATTATTTACTGTCTATAAAATTAAATATAGTATGGTTAATTTTTAAGACCGATATGGTAAATGTACACCTAGTGTACATTTCGATTCAAAGTTTAATAAGAGGCTATGCTAGTTTAATTTTTGGTTGGATAGTAAATATATGTGTATTGTCAAATGAATTACTTGTGTGTAACTATGTCTTAT
>CAODLS011054376.1:0-12235 GCA_948243855.1 Flueggea neowawraea
TTTTTTGGAGTTGTTACAGTGGTATAGTTTAAGAAATGAAGAGGTTGGTAGTGTTGTTTTGAAGAATGCCCCGGGCAACAATCAAATGACCTCTCAACAAATTCAGAAGGATATGGTAAATGTGTGTGTTGTTGAAACCACACTTGCAATATTAAGTGACATTGGCGATAGGTTGTTTTCACTTTTGGTTGACGAGGCTCGTGATTGCTCAGTGAAAGAGGAAATGGCCGTTGTTATTAGATATGTGAATAAGCACGGGGAAGTAATAGAACGATTTTTAGGTGTGGTTCACGTGATGGAGACATTGGCAAAACGTTTTAAAGAGGGTATTGATTCTTTGTTTTCCAAATATGGTTTATCTTTGTTGAGAATGAGAGGTCAAGAATATGATGGTGCGTCAAATATGCGAGGCCAATTTAATGGTTTAAAGTCACTTATTTTGAAGGAAAATCCTTATGTCTGGTATGTCCATTGTTTCGCACATCAACTCCAATTGATAATTGTTGCTGTATGCAAGGCGAATCGATATACTTGTGACTTTTTTAATTACCTTGGTATGGTTGTGAATATATGTGGATCATCTTACAAAAGGGCAGATAAACTTCGACAGTTAGAACATGACAGAAAGGTAAAATGTTTTGAAAATGGAGAACTCATTTCTGGTATAGGCAAAAATCAAGAAACTTCTTTGCGTAGACCAGGAGATACTTGATGGGGATCCCACTATCTATCAATAGTTCGCCTTATAGATATGTGGCATTCAGTGATAAAGGTTCTTGAAAATGTGTGGGATGATGACACTGAACCAGAATCAGGAGCTCAAGTCTGGGGTTGTCTCCAAAAAATAGAGAGTTATGAGTTTGTCTATGATATTGATGAAACATTTGCTGGGGATGACAAACTATCTATCTACAATTTTACAAGAAAAGGACCAAGACATTTTGAATGCTATTAATCAGATCAAAACTATGAAAGACGACTAGCAAAATTTCAGAGAATCTAGATGGAATGATTTAGTGAAAGAAGTGGAGACTTTTTGTCAAGCTAATGAAATTTCAGTTGTTAATATGGAAGATATAGTCCCAAGACGCACTAGTCTAAAGAGGGATGGAAAAACCATCACTCACTATCATCATTATCGCGTAGAAATTTTTTGCGAGGTAATTAAAAAAAGTTATCACTTTAATATACTTTTTTAATTAAATTTTGCTCATTACTTAATTAAATTACTTTTGGTGCAATGTTAGGTTATTGATTCAATTCTGCAAGAAATGAATCATCGTTTTCTGAAGCAAGCACATAGTTACTTGATTGCATTGCATGTCTTGATCCAAAGAATGGGTTCTCTAACTTCGACGTGGGTAAGCTTGTTCGTCTTGCTCATCTTTATCCAGAAGACTTTTCATCTACTCAGCTTATGTTGATTTCACAAGAACTTAAAACTTTTCTAAGTGATGTAAAAAGGCATAAGCGGTTATATTGAAGATTTGAGGAGTTTGGCACAAAAGATGGTTGAAACTAAGAAAGATAGACTTTTCTCAATGGTCTATCGTCAGATTGAATTGGCATTACTCATGCCTGTTAATACTGCATCTGTTGAAAGAGTGTTTTCTACTATGAAAACTGTGAAGACACATTTGCAAAATAAAATGGGAGATAAATGGTTAAATGATAGTTTGGTGGTATACATCGAGAAGGAGATATTCGTTACTATTGACAACGAAATCATTTTGCAGCGTTTTCAAAGTATGGATAATCGTAAGAATCAATTATCTCGTAACACAAACACGAGTGTAACTTGATTTGTATTTATTTTTATATTTTTAATTATTTTCAATGTAATTTTATCGTACTCTAATATCGACATATGTTTCGACACAAAATATTTTTCTTAAAAGTCCGCCCCCACGTCCAAGAGTTTCTGGCTCCGTCCCTGTATACTTCCAATTATCTGATGCATTTATTATATGCGTGGACGACACAAGTCGATGAATTAATGACTCGATTCTTTTAATCTTTCCTGAATCCTCGAAGTCTCTATGCCGATTCTCAGAATGATGGCCTGCGTGCCAAGATAAATAAATATTAATATTCCGTTGAAATATAAATTATGGTAATTATTTTTTACACCCAAGACATAAACTATTTAAGAATTTCATGGTTTAAAAGGAGAGGACAAAATAGTCTCTACCTGTGCCCTAATTGTATAGATGACGTTATCTCCAGTGTTATGTGATGTAAAGTTTACAACTTGAGCGCCTTCTTCCTGAAAAATTCGGAAACAATCAAATACCAAGGTCTTATTTTCCGAACCACAAATCAAGTTCACTTCCACTGTAGAAGAATCCCAACTTCGAACGTCCAGTATGGGCCTTTTGGGACTTGGAGACATCACCGAGTTATCCACATCGAAAATACCATCGTAAAAGGCCCTTTGTTGCTTCAGTCTCTCTATTCTCTCATGCAAATGGTTCACATAAGTAGTAGCTTGATCCACCAGTTCCGGCACCGACGCCTGCATGAAATTTGCAGCATCGGGGACTCGTTAGTAGATAGAAATACTGTAATTAGTATAGTTAGTTGGTAGACTAACGTAGATATCTAGTATTATGTATGTTAATTAAGAGAGTGATATACAATATACCACCATATAGACGCCGGTATTACTTTTGCAATATACTTTTGTATTTTTTTTATTATAGTTTTGTAAATAACTACAAACGAACACCACCATATAGACGCCGGTATATACAATAGAAAGGAAACGAAAAGGACAACCTTGAGGGGTTGGGGATGAATAACTGATGCAAGTTTGGAGTAGAGATGCTTCATTTTTGTTCTTTGCTCTCTTTCTTTCATGTTTCTTTGAAGCCTAGCATTATGGTTTCTTGATGAGCTACATTTCTTCTTCATTGTTGGGGAAAAATTACAAGATCAAAACTACAAGTGTTACGTTCCTTAAGAACTTGGGAGGACACTACTTATTTATACATTAATGACACCTTACATATGTGGGCCTTAATAAAGAGACAAACGCCTATTTGTAGTTTTGTACAGATGACTTGTTGCCGTTGGGTCCGATGATCATCCACTATAATCTTGTTCTGTTTACAAATTAATGGAATACAATTGTGTATGAATCAATAAACACTTGTCCCAAAAAAAAATACGAATCACGAAACCAACGCGGGTTGTGATTGGATTGAGTTTAAAATTTTGGTCTAAGTTCAAAATTTTAGTAAATGAGTTAAGTTTTAGTTAAATATATTTTCATTACTCTCTTTAAAAATTTAAAACTCTTTAAAAATAAAGAGTTAATTCAAAAAATAGTATTTCAATGAAATTTTTATATTATATATATAAAGTAAATAATAAATATGATTATCTATTCCTAGAGAGCTAAAGAGCATCTTTAATGCTATTATTTATTTTTTAGTGTACTTTTTATATAAATAAAAAGTGTATTTAAGTATAAAGAGTGAAAATAAAAATTGTTTCCAATGGTGTTATCCAAAATTAAATGTTTTACTTTTAGAAGTAGAATAAAAATAATATAAAAATAAATAATAAATAAAAAGAGTGATAGAAATGTTATGAAAACTTGAACTCCATTTATAACATCAAAGATAAAGAGTGAATTTGGTTATCCAATTTTAGAGAGTCAAAACCACTATCAATCTAAATTTAAAATATAAAAAATGCATTGAAACTTTATTTTTTACGTTGACTCTTTAAAAATAAAAAATAAAATTAGACTTTAAAGTGAGCATTGGAAATGCTCTCTTTATAACTATAAAAATCTTTAAAATAAAGAGTCAAATTCAAAAAATAACACTCCAATGAGCTCTTTATAATTTATATTTAGAATAGCTAGTGAGTTTAACTCTTTACTTTTAAATAGTTAAAATTCACTCTTTATTTACTTTATAATTAATTAGACTCAAGTTTTTATATTATTTCTACCTCTTTATTGATTAATTATATATTTTTTATATTATTTAAACTCAACTTTACAAATAAAATATTAAATTTAAATAGTATGATTGAAGATATTTTTTATTTTGGCTCTTTATATTTGAAATGTTCGTTATTTATATAAAAGATACCCTTTAAAATAGATAGTAGCATTGAAGATGCTCGCTTCACTCTCTATTCTTTTTTATAATTAATGTAACTTAAGTTCCAATAAAATTTAAAGCTTTCTATTGGTCAAACTTAAAGCGTTATAAATTAGGGGTGTCAAAATAGGCTGGTAAGTCGTGTTCGTGTCATATCTACCCACTCTAGTGACACAATTAGGGTCAACACGAACACAACTCATTTAATAAACGGATTAACACAACACGATTATTAAACAGGTTAATATGCCACGACTAACCCATTTAATTAAATGGATCGTGTTTTTTTATTAAAATTTGACATAACTCGCCAACCCGTTTAACCTACTTAATTCTTAAAATAATTAAACACAACTCATTTAATCTGTTTATGTCCTATTTAACCTTTTTATGATCCATTTAACCTATTTAATATTCCAACACAATTCAAATTAAAAATGTTATTAAAATTAACACAAAAAATTCAAATAAAATATTCAAAATTCATATGCAAATAAATATCTAAAAGTATAACGTTCATACAAAGTTAATACATAAAAGTTCATACAAAATCTTAAATTAATAATTCAAAGTTCAATTGTGATGAATAAGTTTGGCCTTTACATTTTTTCCCGCTATGGCGACGTGCAGTGGGTAGTGCTGGGCATATTGGCCTAGCCCGACCAGAAAAAAGGTCGGGTTAGGCCAATAATTTCTAGCCCGCAATCTAACCCTGCTCGCTTATATTTTTTAAAAAATAGGATTGGAGCTAGACTTGTGATTAGACCCAACAGACCAGTCCGCTCATATAATATAATATATATATATTAACATTAATTTAATATATTATTTATTATAAATAAATACAAATAATGTCAATTATAAATTTAAGAGTTATTTAATATTTATTAAAATATAAATTATATTATATTTTCATAAGAAAAATTCAAAATATTATTTTTTTAAGCTAGTTATGCTAGTTACCCTAATTAAAACTTCAATTTTTGACAAATAGAACATAATCTAAATTTTACAAATACCAACACGAAAAAATTTTTATTGAAAAATACAACATTTTTCAAATTGGAGACTTTTGGATACATTTGAATACATTTAGAGAAACTTTTGTTGAAAAATAACACATTTTTTGAACTGAAGACTTTTGATTACATTTGGAAACTTTTAAAATCTGACATTTTTATAAGAAATTTCACACGTTTTTCTATTTGAGCGAATATGTTTTACTATAAAGTTATTTGTCAAATTCAGTATTTTAATTTCGAATAAATGTTAAATTTTCCCAATTTTTTTTAAAAATGGTCTGCGGCCCGCTCTTTTGGATGGGAGGGCCTCGGCTAGGCATCAGGCCCGCTCAACTCAGCCCGTATGACCGGGCTACGAAAATGCCCTCTAACGCGGGCCAGCCCGGTGCCCAGCACTAGCAGTGGGTATACCGTATAAGTGGTCAGGCCAAGGATGAGCCATCTTTGCATGTGGTGCTTTTACTTCATAGTGATCCACACCTTCATATCTACACAGAGAAATGATCAGAATCAAAGCGATGGAGAAAGATTGTAGTATGAGACAGTTTTTAGTATCAAAAGAGCTCCACAAAAACAGGAAAAACCTATCTAGAATAGAAGCTCAAAAATTAAAATAATACTTGAACTCAATAAGTTAATATGGACATGCCGATTTTCCTTTTTATTTTGAACAGTCATTATACTCGAAAACACTCATCAAGTTAATTGTCGTCCATCCTTCGCTAACATCATTTTCTTACCAACCAGACACAGCCTAACTGTTGTACAATGCGGAATATAAGTTTAATTAGAAGATGTATATTGCTAAATCAGGAACAACAATGATAAAACTTTAGCTAGAAGCATATTGAAGAATATAAAAAAAAAAACTCTCAAAAACAGCTTTCCTACCAAATGCAGAGATATTCCTACATACTATGATTCAAATAGAAAATTGCATAGACCAATAAGATTATAGTCTGGTAACACCAGGGTTGTCTCTAATACCAAAGGATTGAATGTTCAATTTCAAGTGGAAAATAATGCTTATGCTAAATCTAAAATCTTACCTACCTATTGCTCTACATCATGTGACTAGTTTTTTTCTTCTTGAACAGGGTACATCATGTGACGAGTTACAGAAAAAGAAAAGCATATTTACGACTCAAAATCTAATTAAGGGTGCCAGAATCAAGATCAGGAAGCAACAGCTGAACAATTTTCCAGAAAACAAGATTACCTTCCTTCAAGAAGCGCATCCTTAAGCCAGGAATCAAACTCTAAAGCCCAACAAGGAATAGTGCGAGTTCCCATAGTGAAAAATATAAAAACAAAGAACTGAACAAGAAATCTATCTGATGAAACTCTAATATAGAGAAGAAAAGAGAAAAAAACAAAAAGGAATCCTAACAGATCCATGAAAATTTCATTAAAACTGAAAATAACCAAAACCCATAAAAGAGAGATCACAAAAACCTCACCTTAGCTTTATGAGAGGGTTAGGGCGGCGATGGCCAAGTGAGTGAGTAGAGATGGAGTCCGAGTGAGAGGGTGAGACCGTCAGATGAGAGTTGAGAGAGGCGGCGGAGCAAATTAGGTTTAGCCGTTTAGGTTTTGATTTTAGGGGGTGGGGGAAGGTCGAAGGAACCGTGTGTGTGTTACTGTATATATCTCATATATTTACTAATTTAATATATTATATAATTTATAAACGGGTTCGCGGATCGATACGATACTACTCGCAACACAATCCGTTTAGTTCGTGTCATAAACGATCCGTTTATAACATGAATTCGTTTAAGCCAAACTCTAACCTATTAATTATGTGTGTTATGCATATCGTATTATCATAACGTGATCTATTTTAACACCCCTATTATAAATAGCGTCGTTGGAAATAGGTGTGTGCCACGAAAAAGCAATAAACAAATTTGAGAGGCTAGTGGCGTGGCAGTGCATTGTGTGAGGATATTTGTAAGTTTAGTCCTTCACTTTAGATATAATTACTTTATTAGTACTATAGCAAGTTTTTGTATATTTTGAGGGATAAGCCTTTTGGGGTTTGGGTCATGAGTGCTACTCTCCATATATTTGTACTCCTCATTTTGATTAGTGGATTTACTCTTATCTCTCCCGTGGACGTAGGCTTTCAAGCTGAACTATGTAAATTTTCAGTGCATATTTTTCCTTTTACTTTGATTATTTCTCTATTTTGACATCACTATTTAAATTTGTTGGCACATTCGATCGATCCCTACGATCCCTAATATAGTTTAACTCTTAAATCCTATAATTATACTTCTATCAACAATGGTAATTATTTTCGAGATTGCCCCTTAGAAAGCCCCTTAGAAAAATCTCTTTTAATGAGGCGACATAAGTTCACAATTGCATATGATAGAGGTTTATTTCTCTCACAAAAAGGTTTTACTGATTCAAATGAGAGAAAAACCAAAGACCTATTTTGATTTGCGACATGACATATAAATAAGGTGATTAGAAGCTCCGTTTTGAGGCTTGCTATTTTTTTTTGAAAAGTGTCACCCACTTGTTTAGCAACCTAATTAGGCTAACCTTCCGAAAAGCAACATTACTTGCCCTAAACCCTGTTAGGCAAGCCTCGAGACAAGTAGTGGCAAAAATATTATTAATCAATTACACAGATGGATTAATTACATTGTCAGCTACCATGAAAACCTTTTCTTACAATCATACTGCATTATATAGGTTTTCTTAATTTTCAACTCACAATTTACAATTTGTACTACGATTCTTAGTTATATAAACTAAATTTCTATTAAGTCCTCAATTTTTTCTTTCTTCTCATTCAGTCAAATTTTTTTCTCTCTTCTCTTCATCTATTCACTCTTCTCTCTCTTCCCCCTCCCTCCCTCCCTCCCTCCCTCCTTTCCTCCTCTTTTCGTTACCTCCCCTTTTCGTTTGTCTTCTCTTTCCGCAACCTCCTCTTCCTGTCAGTCTCCTCTATCGCCGCCATTTCCTCCTTTGGTCGATCTCCATCGATCTTTGCCCCGTCTAGTGGCTCTCCGCCTCGTTCGTCGATCTCCGCCTCTTCTGGTCCTCGTTTGTCCATCTCTGCACTCATCTGGTCCTTGTTCGTCGATCTCAGCTTGCGACGGCCAGATCTGGTGTCCTATGTCGGCGACCAACCCTAGCTCCTCTGTTTATTTTTTTTATAATATTATTTTAAAAATTATTTTTAAATGTTAAAAAATTAAAAAAAAAAAGTTAAAAAAAATTATAAATAATTTTAAAATTTTCATAATATTATTTTAAAGTTTATTGGTGAAATGTTAAAAGGTGTTAAAAAATATATTTTAAAAATTTATTCAAGTTTTTTCAAAAAAATTTAAAATGTTTAAAAAAACATTTTTGTTGAGTTGATTTTAGTTGTTGTTTATGTTTTAATTTTTTTTATGTAGAGTTGATTTTAAGTTAATTTAGGTTGTTTTTAGGTTTTAAAAAATTTTATGTTGAGTTTATTTTAGGTTGATTTTAAGTTGTCTTTAGGTTTTAAAAAAGATTATGTAGGGATTATTTTTGGTTGATTTAAAAAATTTTATGTGGAGTTGATATTAGGTTGATTTTAAGGTTTAAAAAAATAGAAATATTTATTTAAAGGTTACAAAAATTTATTTAAGATATAGTTAATTTTTTAGGTTGACTTTAGGTTGTTTTTAGGTTGTGTTTAGGTTGATTTTTAAAAATTTTATGTAGAGTTTATATAGAGTTGATTTTTAAGGTTCTTAAAAAATTTGTAAAGTTGATTTTAAGGTTTTTAATTTTTTTTTTAGAGTTGATTTTAGGTTGATTTAAAAAAAAAAGTTTATGTAGAGTTTATATAGAGTTGATATTAGGTTGATTTTAGAATTTTTTTAAAAAATTGTAGAGTTGATTTTAAAAAATAGAGTAATCTAAAAATAAAAAGGACTAAAATTAAAAAACTAATAAAATACAAGGATTAAAAATGAACAAAATATTAAAAAATAAATTTTATTAAAAATGTAAGAAAAAAAATCTTTTATAGTATGAAATGTAAGAAAAATAGGCTGTGTAGTATGATGTGAGAAAAAAATAAATGAAGACCCTATTTATAATTAATTATTTAAAGGGAGGTGTTTTAACAAGTTGCCCATTACAGATTACATGTCTAGAATAATGGTCATATTGGTGGGTCAATTTCGATATGATTTTTGAAATAAAAATTGGAAAATGAGTGATGCCTCATTCTTGTTTCTTTGATTTAGATAAGACCAGAGACCAAGACGATCACAGGGTCACAACTCTAGTTGGGCTGACCTGGAGTGTACTATGTAGGCCTTAAATGTAATTTGGGCTTAAGCTTATATGCGAGCCCATTAATTTGTTTTGATCTTTAATATTTATATTAAGTAAAAAAAATTGATTTTTCACATAAGTTTACGATTATTAGCCTATAAGTCTATAAATTGATTTGTATAAGATTTAGCTTAATTCTTAGTTTTTTTTTTTAATTTTATAATTCAAATTATTTTCCACTGTAAACCAAATTTGTATGGTTAAAAAAGAAAGTGGTAATTACGCGGTTGATCAACAAAATTTTGCAATATTTATTCTGTACAAACTCTTTTTGCTGCTTACAGATACACTTTTGCAATATTGTGTCCGCAAATGAGTCACTTTTCAGATTCACAAACCTGTATTTTTATTCCGTACGGACAATGTATTTCGTACGGATAGACTACATTGTTTATATGTTGTTTATATAATGTTTATATGTTATTATTTGTTTATATATTATTTGAATGTTGTTATATATTGTTGATATCTTATTTATATATTGTTTATATTTGTTTTATATGTTAAAAATAATAAATAAACAAATATAAATTTTTATATGTTGTTGATTTGTTGTTGATGCCTTGTTTATATGTTATTTTCAATATATAAATAACATATAGACTTCATATAAATCAGATATACATTGTTTGGTCCTTATGACTTACGTCGAAAAGATAGTTGAAAAGAAGAGAGCTAAATCTGTGGGACTAGGTTAAAATCTGTGGAACTGGGGGCGCAAGTTCGAATAAGACGTGCATATTAACTAAAGTGAAGTCAAGCAAGTCGTATGTCACGACCCGTTAGTCGTGACAACGCAGGATGCGCGAGATATTTGCTGGTGGATGAAAACCTCGGTAGCGGGGCAGTGGAAGGTGTGAGTATGTGTCGCAGGTGTTTCGTCTATTTTGAGTTAGACATGCCGACCCAATTAAGTTTGGGGAGCTTTTCGCTGGTCTAGGACTTGACTATGAAGGATGACATACCATCTTGGGCTCCACACTGGTCTGGAGTTGTCCCTGCTCCCCTGATGATCCCACGAGAGGGCGAAACACTGAGCATTGAGACTGATCATGACTTAACCTCGGGAGTGCGGGAGTCCCGGGGTGCCACACGGAGAAGTCCTTGCGCCAAGACTCTGACCCCGTGACAGATAGCAATGTCACGATCCGTTAGTCGTGACAACGCAGGATGCGCGAGATGCTTGTTGGTGGACGAAAACCTTGGTAGCGGGCCAACGGAAGGTGTGAGTACGTGTCGCATGTGTTGCATCTATCTCGAGTTAGGCTTGCCGACCCAATTAAGTTTGGGGAGCTTGTCGCTGGTCTAGGACTTGACTATGAAGGATGGCGTACCATCCTAGGCACCAAACTGGTCGGGAGCTGTCCCCGCTCCACTGATGAGGCCACGAGAGGGCGAAACCAGTGAGCATCGCAACTGATCATGGCTTAACCTCGGGAGTGCGGGAGCCCCGGGGTGCCGCAAAAGGAAATCCCTACACCAAGACTTTGACCCCGTGACAAAGTGGTATCAGAGCCATTTATGCACACTGCATTGCCAATTGCGATTTTGGACTGTCAAGCGGAAGAGTTGTCGCCACGCTCGCACCCTAAGCACGTGGGTGGTCACAATCGGGTCCCCAACACGGCGAGGACGCTCAGGCAAAAATCTGCAGTGAACTTCACCAAGCGCTCATGACCACACAAGGCGGGTCTGACACACTCACGGATGAGCTCACGTTACGCTCACACCCTTTCGCACCTGGGGGTGTTCGCAAGTGGGTCTCCCCATTGGAGATGAGGAAGATGAGTCTGCAGGGAAGTTGTGCACAGATCCAGGCTAATCTTTGAAGGTCAAAGTTTCCCACATGTACGACGACGTGCATGAATTGAGTGGAGGAGAATGTCACGACCCGTTAGTCGTGACAATGCAGAATGCGCGAGATGCTTGCTAGTGGATGAAAACCTCGCTAGCGGGGCAGCAGAAGGTGTGGGTACATGTCACAGGTGTTGCATATATTTCGAGTTAGGCATGCCGACCCAATTAAGTTTGGCGAGTTTGTCGTTAGTCTAGGACTTGACCATAAAGGATGACGTACCATCTTGGGCACCACACTGGTGGGAAGTTGTCCCCGCTCCCCTGATGAGCCCACGGGAGGGCGAAACCAGTGAGCATCGAGACTGATCATGGATTAACCTCGGGAGCGCGGGACTCCCGGGTTGCCACACGGGAAAGTCCCTGCGCCAAGACTCTGACTCTGTGACAGACTGGTATCAGAGCCATTCTTGCACACTGCATTGCCAATTGCGATTCTGGATGGTCACACGAAATAGCAATCATCACGTTCGCACCCTAAGCACGTGGGTGGTTGCAATCGGGTCCTCAACGCGGCGAGGACGCCCAAGCGAAAATCTACAGTGAACTTCACCAAGCGCTCACGCCCACACAAGGCAGGTCCAACACACTCACGGACGAGCTCACGCAACGCTCGCACCCTTTTGCCACATGTGGGTGTTCGCAAGTGGGTCTCCCCATTGGAGATGATGAAGATGAGTATGCAAGGAAGTTGTGCACGAATCCGAGATAATCTTTGAAGGTCAGAGTTCCCCACATGCACGAGGACGTGCATGAATTGAGTGGGGGAGAATGCCACGACCCGTTAGTCTTGACAACGCAGGATGCACGAGATGCTTGCTGGTGGATGAAAACCTTGATATTGGGGCAACGGAAGGTGTGAGTATGTGTCGCATGTGTTGCGTCTATCTCGAGTTAGACATGCCA
>CAODLS011054389.1:0-11839 GCA_948243855.1 Flueggea neowawraea
AATACTAGCCTTATCCTTGGGTTTCAGTGGACCTGATCTTGTAAGACTGTCCATGTCAGAGAACCTCTGATTTCCAATATGTTGTACATAGGTTTTAATCTCCATGGTTGACAAAGGCGATGACTGATGCTGTTTAACATAGATCACATCCTTACCACCAATAGTTACAGAAGTGATAACATGCGTCCCATAACTTTCAATAAAACTGCCATAAAAGGCAAGTTTAATTTAGAGATACTTGAAAGATCCAGAACCAATTCTTCGCTTTCAATAATCTGAGAACTTGAGGACTCATACCTCGCTAATGCTGAAGGGTCCCAAACTGTTGGGACTGCTCGTCTTACATTTTCCTGCAACACTAATTGGGGTCTCATAAGTTGGAACTTGGCAAGTGGAACATAAAACCCAACCATCGAAAGGGTTTTCGTAGCAGCAGAGTCAATATGCTTGCAACCAGTAAAGCTAAATGCAGAATTGAAGCTACCAAGGGGATAAGTTCCCGTTAGATTAGCCTTTTCATTGAAATACTCCATCATCTGCAGCCACTCATTATAACAAAAGTACATCAGAAAAACATCATTTACAACACCAGTGACATGGAATTCGAACAGTTTCAAATCCACACGAACAAAGATGATTCTACAAATCAATTTCTTGAGCCTAAAATGCAACATCAATCAAAGCAACAAGTTTTAGGCCACAAGTACTTAGCCACGGAACTGGAATCCAATTTCAAAGTGAGTGGGATCGGATTCCTACAAGCAAAGAAATTCTTTATATGTTGTCATTTCAAATTCCTAAAATAGAAAAGCAGTAACCCAACGACAAAATGGAAAGTTAAAATCAAAAGATTCTAAATTTTATAAATTCCAAATCTTTCCAAATCCAATCTCAAATCTACCTAGGCCAGATACTAGCGAATTTAAAAACAGTAATCCAAAACCCCAGAAAAACCAATAAACTGAAAAAAAAAAAAAACCTGATCGAAAGTACGGACACCGGAGTTTTGACGGCCAGCCAGATCGTCACAGACACGGATGTCTCTAGAAACATCTGGAATAACAAACCCAGCACAGTTGAGATCCCTCGTGTGCTCCTCGTCAATTTCCACAATCCTAGTGGCCCCACCCACTCCTTTACAGTACAAAAACCTCGTATCATAGTTCACATCGAAGCCTCTCCCCAACGCCTTCACCGCATTCACCGCCGTGTCCACCGCCGATATGTTCGTTGTCCCGCTCTCCCCCATTTCTTCTCATCGAGCAGCTTCGTTGCGCATCAATACGACGTCGGAGATAGTTATGGCTGTTGCTGTGGTTTGGGGTCTGCGCTTTGGAGTGTTATTTCGGCATTGACTTCATAATTGTGTGTATTTTCTTTTTTCTTGACTGGAGTGACGTGGCGGTGTGTCGTTGGTGAGCTTCTAAGGTTGACCGTTGACTAAGGTCTGAAAGGAGACACGTGTGGGTTAGATTCATCTGACGGTGGTGGGTTTGGAGACGATTGAGTTAGTCAAATGGACTTTGACATTTCTAATTGTTGCTGAAAATGGGCCATTAATTAGAGACATAATAATTTTTTTTTGGTAATTAACAAGTTATGAAAAGATCAAAATTTGAGATTCTGGATTTTATAGAAGAAAAGGAAAATACAAATAGCCAGAATATTCTATGTACGAAATTTTTTTATTTATAAAGAGTAGACAATTATTTTTTATTATTAAAATATTTACGGTTTACTTAATCGCTAAATCACTAATTTTTTGGTATTTTATCTAGAAATTCTAGAGAAATAAAAATTAGTTCATTACTATCTATTAATCATGAAGCCAAAAAAAATCAGATGTGGGATTTAAAAAATAAATAAATAAGTAAATTCCATGTTATCTTGGCAAATCTTATTTGGGTTAATGATGGTGTCTTTAATAATTATATATTGAAGATCGTTTTGCTTGATTTGGTCGGTTAATTTCCCTTCCGTCCAATTGACTTCATTTTAACGTTTTGGCAGAAAATAATTCTCTTTTTTTATGTGGAAAATGAATTTTAAAAAATCTTTTATTAATTAATTGGTGTAGATTTATATAAAGATCTATCTACTAGAATAAAATTATAATGAAAAATATCTTTTAGTTGTTGATGACAATAAAAACAATTTTACCACTATAAACATAAGTATCTTAATGTGAATAGTTGTTGTTGAATATCGATGTTTTAAAATATCAATGGTTTTAGAGATATTAGTGGTTTATTTTTATCCTTAAAATGATGTGGAGCATATTCTTTATAATCGTCCTAGCATGGTTTCATTTTGAAAAGACATCTTAATAAATTGAGCGACCAAGATGCGTATAAGCTATCATTGTTTTTATTTTCTAGTCGATGTTGGAATCATAATGCATCAATAAATACTTGTTTTATTGACTAAAAATTATTTTTCAATTAAAAATAGTTCAAATCGGGTAATCAAATATCGATCAGTTCTTTTTTTTCACTTATATCAGGAAATCCAACATTCAATAATGTTCGATTTTTTAAAACTGGAGACTTGTTTCGTTTCCAATAGAGCAAAGATCTACAACATTTAACCTCATTTCCTGACATTTTTACCTGTGCAAGAATAACAAATTCATTTGTACCCGCTCAGACAAAGAGATAAATACTAACAGAGACATTTCAGACATCAGAGACGTTGCATTTTTATTGACTATTGTCCTTACATTAGTAGACTAGGAACTTATTTGAGCCCCAAAATTTGTGTTCTCATCAACCTTAGTACAATAAAAAAGAAAGTGCTGAGTCAGCAATTCAATAATTTTGTTCAACTAATCCCAGAAAATGAAAAGGAAAATTGTTACCACATTCAAATTTTCAGACTGTGATACGTAAGGTAAGTGGACCTTGGTAGAAAAAGGATATGGTGGAAGTGTAAAGAGGTTTCACCATCTCATGCTCGGATCCACACGACCTCATCGGGAGATATCTGTCAGTAACTCTCTCATTGACAAAGTTGTTCATTATTGAAAACAAACAAGATAGTGAAAGCCGTCTTGATTGCGTTGCGGTTCCTTTCTTCAAACCACGGGAGATATTTGCTTGGACCATATTGCAAACTTTTTTGTTTGAATAATAACAATGACGCAGTTGATCACAATCAACATTTCCCGATACGTTATGGTCAAGTTATTGTGTACATCAGCAAACATATCAAATTACCAACCGAAGCACTAACCTCGTCAATGTAGCACACCAAGAGAAAAACACAGTTCACAGAAACTGATAGTTCCTTAACGTAAGAAAAGTGAGGATCTGAACCTGCCACTTAACTTTACCAAACCACTTAGAATAAACTTCTCTACGTTGAAAATAGCATGATATTCTCTCTATTATTTCATTATTGTATCTATTTTTACCAAATTTCTCTCCGACAAACAACTCACCTTGATCAAAATATTCCTACACAACGTATTTTAGCCGTTTTGCCATGTAAAAATCGTCAACTGGCTAACTTTGCTTTGTAATTCAAACTAATTACTCTTCGACCAAAATACTAAAAATATATGGTTTGAGGGTATTATGTGTAAATTTTAGTATTTTCATTTGAGTTGTCTTCGCTTAAACCATCAACAAATGCGAGTTGACTTCGAAACCATCAACAATTGAGGAACGCAACTTAAAAAACTTCATTGCAAGTATTTTTGCGTGCCTTGTACACTTCAATGAATATTCTCTAAATTCTTTTGAGTTTTTTTTTTTTTTGAAGAAAAATAGTTAATAGATAGTTTAAGTGGCTAATGCCTTAAAAAATTGAAAAATTCAACAATAGTAAAATATTGAGCTCCCATAGCAGAAAATTTCCTTGAATTAACTCCCAAGTTTCTCGAAGCAAATGAGAATTAGTCAAACTAATATGGGCAAAACCACTAATATTTGAATAGCTCGTGTTTAAACCAAAAAAGCTGACAAGACTCTGACTTGGTTAACAGCTTCACATTGTTGGAAGACCGGAAATTATAATGGAAGTGTGCCTCCCCTCATCAACCTCCCTGTCCAGAAACCAATCCTTGAAAACCTTCTGAACAAATGCACCACACAGAACTTTTTAAGATCTACTGATCTGTAGAACTTGGAGTTTCTGCAATGTCAAAACAACTCACAGACGAAAAGCAATGATTAAAAAAGTACATCTATATACAACGTAAAACAAGTCAAACTTGTATGCACATGTCCGTACAGATCTTGTTTCAGAAAAACATACATGACAATTTGTCGGGGAAAAAATTCTGTCTATGAAGAAGCTAGGTTTAGATGCGATAATTAGTCAGATTAGCCATTTCTACACCTTTCAAAAGCTCAAAACTCAAAACGTGGAGAAAAGCTGCTTCAGAATAGCCATCTTCTTTCACCGAAAGAATGATCTTGGACAGAATCAGAAATATGTCTCCACATAGATCTTTACAACAAGATGAACGGACAATGTAAGTAGTTTCCCTGCTGAATTTGCTTATTTCCTGACCAAGTTCCTACAAGTAT
This sequence comes from Flueggea neowawraea, assembly GCA_948243855.1. NCBI lineage: Eukaryota > Viridiplantae > Streptophyta > Magnoliopsida > Malpighiales > Phyllanthaceae > Flueggea > Flueggea neowawraea. The sequence continues at coordinate 4,533 of CAODLS011054389.1, forward strand.
TTTCTAACTTTTCCTACTGATCATCATCTAAGTAATTTACGCCATTTCATTGAATATATGTCTCTGTGACAGGACAAATTTCCTTGTGCTCAACCAAAAAGAAAATTTTCCAAACATTACCAGGACATTAAGAGTTTTTACTCCTCTTCGTTGCAAATATTTGACGAAGGAAACCAAATTTTCCTTTTGCACGAGCAGACAAGTTGGTCACTGTGCCATTACTTGTTGCTGCTGTCTCGTTTGTACCAGGTTGTGGCCAGGATGGTGATGGTGGTGCGAGTGTGGAAAGGAATGCATTGAGCATGCGAATGATCTGGCTGAAACTGGGTCTCAAGTTGGGGTCTTCAACCCAACACGACTGTATGATAAATGCTAGATCGGGTGATATATCCTCTGGAAGAACCGGCCTCTCTTGCTGCATCCTCAGCAACGATAATTAGCTGCTTAGCAATCAGAAAGAAATGAAGCAACATGCATATATCAAAGTTAGATTTTTTATTCACCTTAAATGCTGCAGCATAAGCAGCCTGCAAATTGGACATTCCTTCAAATGGCATGCGGTTGGTTAACAATTCCCATAAGACAATCCCAAAACTGTACACATCGACCTTGTTATTGTAATGCTTCTTCTCTCCTTGCCGCAATGTCACAGTGCTATACAACTGCAAGGCATTATTAGTAGTGGCAGTGAATAATTGTGAAGGGAAAAGCTATTTACAATGCAAGCAAATTATACTGCTACAACACTGGATAATAACAAAGTACAATTACTCCAACATAGTTGCTTAACTCTACTGTAAACTGAAATCAGAAGCATCAATGTTAACATATTTTTATCTAATCGGTAAATTTAATTTTGTTGATTTAACAAATGAGGTTCAATCATCCCATAGGACAAAAAGATAAAAAAAAAAAAGATGATCTAATCCAAAAAGAATGAAAGAACGTCAATGTGGGTAAATTATTAATATGCAAAATGTAAATTGTCTTGGCAAAGTGTAAAGAGGAATAGAGTTCCTAGCGTAAAACTGATTTTTAAAGGATCAAGTAGTTTTTTTGTTTTCTATTTTGTCCAAGACAAATGTTTACCGTCCAATATCAACAGCAAACCATTTCTATGAAAAACATAACGAAGCAGTCAATATACTGAAGTGCGAAGACACAAACCTCAGGAGCCATCCAACGGTAAGTCCCAGTTTCAGCAGTCATCATCTCGGTAACAGTTTCTTCCCTTGCAAGGCCAAAATCTGCAAGCTTGACAGACTTCTGGTTTGCCGTAAGCAACAAATTGTCTGCATCAAAGGAAGAAATTGCATCAGAGTTAACTGCATCTTACCCCAACTTAAGCACCAATTCATCAATAGATTTAACATAAAATTAATACAAAAATTAAACAACAAAAATTTATCTGCAGAATGCAAAAGATTAAAATGGCAGGCCAGCATGGATGAGAGGCTTTGACCTCAACTACAATTATTATCGCCAGACCAAACTTTATTAATTATGTAGAAATTCGTACAATGTGAGTAGTTAAGACTTTTGACCACAATTAATCCTTTATAAGAGGACATGACCAAGATTAGAAGACTTGCCTTCTCCATGATATGAACGAACTATAATCATTATAACCATTGTAATCTCAAACTACAAACTTCAAATTCTAAGAGGGCAAAACTCATGAAACCATCAAAATCATACTCTTCAAAATACCTGGTTTAAGATCCCTGTGTATAATCCCATTAGCATGCAGACATTCCATGGCTCGAGCAATGTCAAGCGCAAAACTCAAAGCGACATGAAGTTCCAACTGCTTCGGGCGAACACTAATCAAGTACTTACGCAGCGACATTCCCGGTAACAGCTCCGTTACAATCACCATAAACGGATCCTTACAAGCTCCAAAGAACTGCAACAGCAGCAAGTCAACTTCCTTCCTTTAGACAAAACTAGATAATCAAGATTATCATATCCTCACCACCCAAATTTGACACTCACCTTAACAAGATTCTCGTGTTTAACACGGGACATCATATTAACTTCACGAGCAAAACGACCCTCAAGAGCAGCTTGTTCTCCGGCTGTGCTCCCGCGGTGAAGAACTTTAATAGCAACAACCTGATCACCATACCTGGAAAAATAATTTGACTACACCTATGTAACTACAAAAACAAAACTACTCCTATAACAATTCCATGTCATCGAATTACAGGCCTTTCGAGTTCAATTGCTTCCAAATTACACACCATACAAATGCTTCAATATATCTCTGTATCAACATATATACATAAAAATTAATCGAATTTGACACTCAAGTTTCTTATTGTTACACTAACCTTCCTTCATACACCTTGCCGTGAGCTCCTTCCCCGATTTTCGATCCTATAAACAACAATTTCGGGTCCACCAGCAGGTTCTCATCGATCACAAACTCCGACGCCTTAACAGAACCGTTCTCCGACAAACCACCTCCTCCACCTCCGCCGCCGAAGCTTCCTCTACTCCTCTGGCCGTCGCAACTCATGACCGTGACCTCAAATTACGCCCGAATTCCTCATCTCTCTATCAGAACCATCGTCTCAATCAGTCAACCAAGCAGTCGTCTCTGCTACAAAAAAAAGGCCTGTTTTAACTGTCTTCGAAGCAGAACATTCAGGTCGTAACTGCAAAACGAGCATCGAGGACGGAAACTGGGAATAACGGTGTCGTAGAGAAAGTAACTAAAAGGGAACCAAAGCTGAATTCTTCAAGCAAGAAGAAGAGGAAGACCTGCCACGGCGCCGTTTTCAAAATATCAGTTAGAATGAAAAAATAATAAAAAATTTTATTTCTGCTGTCTATATTATCTTTGTCTAAGACGAGAGTGAGGAGAGAAAACCGGCGACGTTTGGGTTCGGAAGTGAGCTTGCGACGTTGAGGGGGTTGTCTGAAGTCGCGAGAGAGAGAGAGAGAGATATGAAAAGGAGAGACGGAGTGCTGTTTAAGGAAGAAATGTGAAGGACGAATGAAATGATGCCACGTGAAGAGCAAAGAATAAAGGCTTTTATTTTTCTTTTTCTTTAATTTAGTTTGGCATCATGGATTTGGACGTCGTTGGTTGCTGATGCTTCGAACATCGAAGTCTATTAACTGACAAGACCAAATGCTCTTTCTTCGTGTTTGTGGCTCGGCTTCAGCTATGCTGCTGGTAGCCGGTGAGCCAGTTTTTGTGTCCTATTTTGTTATTGGCCTCGTGCTCATAAATATTAAATTATTATTATTATTATTAACTTTTGCTATTGTTGTAAACCATGTTCATTGACAATTGCACTTGTCCTACCAACCTACATCTCAGTGGATGGGTTTAGTTGATCGTTGAGGGATATGGTCTGCAACAATTAACACCGTCTGGTAGAACTCGAGCAAAAATTCTTCAAAAAAAGTTGTGTTCCCAAAACTTTTAGGCTCTATTAGGACTATTGTAGTTTTATGTTCTCACATCGTATAGAAGTCGAGGTCAATGACAACTTATAAGCATCTTTATCCCTCAAATCACATAAATGTCTAGAAAAAAACATTCAAACGTCTTTTTCAAAAATAAAACTGTAAAAACTCATAAATTCAAAGTGAATAATACCTTAGTGAATGAATCTAACGCATAATCATAAAAAAACATAGTCACAATTGTTTGTCCCTATTTGTTGCTATTATGAGAATTTTGTCCTTTGTTGATAAATGGATTTGCTCAAAAAACCTTCTTTCGATAATTCTATCTATTGACAAAAATTCATACTATATCTTTTGAGTTGCAAGTGTTTATGAATGTCGAATAAGTAGATTTAGTTTTGGTATATTAAATAGTAAAAAGTAAGTAAATATATTCAGCCCTAATAAGTCAAATAACCTGAATTTTCACACTTACTAAAAAAAATTGATTTCTTTAAAAAGTATTGCCATATACCATGAACTTTGAACTTCTTATTAACAAATACATTTTATATTTCAATTGCAATGTATCACAATAAATGTAATATTATTGGGAGGGCAAAATTATGATATTGTGAAGTATTGTAATATTTTTTTTTGAAAATTTTTTTATTATCTGATGACATAACATATTGATGTGATATTTTTACTAACATATCATATCATATTTTAGAACGTGACATGCCACATCATCACAAACGTCTTAAAGATTGCCACATGGCACTAAACCTCAACAAAGATGCCAATTTTCATGCAATGTTTGCAAAAAAAAAAAGAAAGAAAACACCAATAGTAATATACAGTTGACTTTTTATTTTAGAAAAGATTAAAAGTTGGTGACATATTACAATATTTTTAAAGCATTAGACTTATTGCTCTAGAATTATTCATTTTATTCATGAAAATAATATATCATAAGACTGAATAGTGTATTTTTTGATATTTTGTGTCATACTATTTTTTGTTTTGCATATTCAATAGTATTTAATATATTACAATTAAAAATATATAATTTTTAAAAATATATACTACTCTTTTCAATATCTTTGTTACTATAGTTTTATAATCTATTTAATTTATAATTTACTTCTAATTATCAATTCTATAAAAAAAAAACAAGCACTTAATATGCATATTAATATGTATAGGTGTAGAAGTAGAAAAAAAGTTGTTCAAAAAAAAGTAGAAAAAAAAAAGAAATTCATTCAAAAATCTCCCAACGTAATATCAAAGCCGACCAAATTCTCACTTGGCTTCTCGTCAAAAACATATCTCATCACACATTTAACGGAGTGAATTTTGCCTAAAAAAACCAGAGTTAATTATACCCACAGTCACTAAATCTCAGTGTTTTATCCAACACAGTAACTAAATTCCAATTTTGTCTGGAAAGATCACTCAATACGGATTTTTTTTCAAAAAAGCCACTTTTAACAGTTTATACAAACATCTTTAACGGTTTTCTTCGAAATGACAAAAGCACTTACTCATTTGCCTAATAGCTAATGCAAAGTATAAGTGTATTACCAACAATCTCTCTAAAATATAGAGTCAAAATATTATTTTATTCTTATTTTTGTATTAATTTTCTTGAAATTTATGTATTAGAGAGAAAAAATAGTAAAAATTAAATATTTTATTGATAAAATACATAAATAGTATTAAGAGTGAATAATAATTCCTTAAATTATGAGAGGAATTATAAATTTATTAAAATTATTAGTTATTTTATTAGTAAAATATTAAAAAAATGAGTTATATTGTAGTGAGAGTAAAGTTACGTTTAAAATTTAAAATAAATAGTGAGATAAAATATTATATTTTAAAGAAGGAGTGTGAAAAATTTATTTGGGATGCCCTAACACCTTGTCATTTTAAGGAAATAGGTGCCACTTCTTATTGTCCTCGGGAAAAAAATGGATATGGGTCCAAGTTTTTACTAATATAAAATCTTAATTTGTATTACAGTATATTAAACCTTTTAAATATATCATAATTTTCCAAAAAAATGAATTTCTCTGTTTTTTGTTAACAATATATAATTCGTTGAAAACAAACTCATTTTTTTTTTCACTTTCTTACTAGTTTGTCAATCAGGTTTGAATAGTGGCTCATTGGTTTACTAATTAATAAATTTTTCATGATTTAGATAAGTCAAAATTATCGGCTTAAAATTTAATTATTTAATATATTTTGTTTCTAATATGTTCTTAAAATTTATTAATATTTACTAATAGATTTATAATCTATTAATATTAAAGAATAAAAAATTTCAAAAAAGATATTAAAGAATAAAAAAATAAAATTTGACTTTATTTCACAAACACAATCTGTGTTATCCGAGTCATTCCAATGTGCAAGTTCACTAACTTTTACCCTTTATTTTCCTTCTTTTATTAATGAAACGGCCTATTTGGATCAATCGTATTATCACTATTAAAGCCACAGACAAGCAAGCAAAAACAAAACTTGTTTCTTTTTTGTCCAGAAGAGATGAAAAACATTACTTGATTGACTATAAGGCAAACCCGGCAAAATCATTCTATTATAGTCATAGTGGCAGTGTTTTAATAGATCTTGGTCTTGCGTCCCTAATATGATGCCATTAATGCCGGTTTGCATAAATCGTTAAAAGTGATCTTCCTAAACAAAATTGGAGTTTAGTGACTGGCACAAACAAATTGCTAAACTTTAGTGATCGTACCTAAAATTAACCCATTTAAGGACAATAAATTTTGGGGGCCATGTTCTCCGAGTCACCTTCAGCTTTGTTGGTTGTGTGGTGCGTGCGTAGCATGAAGTGAAGCTCACATTTTCATATGATAAGCTTAATATTAGAAAAAATGGTCTGCTCATGTCGAGTGAACTGAATTTGGTGGGTCAAGGTGTGAATCAGGACCGTGGACCGAGACTAATTGGCGAGCTCAATTGAGATGGGTTCGTAAGGCCCTTGTGCTAAGCTCATTGGGCTTATTATGCCCATTGGGCCCAAAGCCCATTTAAGGGCTTATATATATGAAAGAAGAGAAAGAGTTCTTCCATTTTGATTCCATGCCCACACCAAAAACGTGAGAGAGAGGGAAATGAAGCCTCTCTCTCCACTCGCTCCTCTTAGTCGATAGTCCTGATCCGAGTGGCATATAGGCTGCGAAACAGACTAGCACTCTCGTCGACAACCCGACCGTGGTTTGCTTGCGAGACCAATATCGATCCGATCCTGACCTTTGTCTTCCGCTGCTGGTTTGGTCGAGCGTCCGCTAGAATCGAGGTAGGTAACTTGATCCTACTATTTTATACTATTTATTTGTTAAACCGGTAGTTAGATTCTTTCAGTGGTATCAGAGAGGAGAACAAATTTTGGATTATGATTTAAAATTCTTGTTGGTCTCTGTCTGTAATATCTACCGTGAATTTATTGTTTTTGACTTTTTGTTCCGAACATCAGTTTTTATTTGAGTCCGTCCGGAGCCGAAAACTAAAAGTTGGATTTTCAAAATTCTGATAAAAGATTGAGATCAACGACCTCAAAAAATTAGTTGCCCAAGTTTTGTTGAGAAATTCTATCGGAAAGGTCGTCAAATCGACGAAAATTCGATCAAAAAATACTAAGTGAGAAGTTTACAGATGAATTTTTCATCTGATAAGAATGACGATGTGGCAATTTCTGATTCGTCCACACGCACCACTCAGAGTGCGACACTTGGCGGAGGCATAATTAGGTAAAAATTGACCAAAACATAGGCCAATCTTAGATCACCACGTGTCACCTGCGGAACATGTGAATCGATTGTCGGCAACCAATCACTGCCCGACAGGTGTCATATGTGACACGTGGCCTAATCAGA
>CAODLS011054412.1:0-11864 GCA_948243855.1 Flueggea neowawraea
AAGGTATCATTACCGCTTTTCGCTAGGATTTCAGTAATCATTTTTGTTTTGTTGTATAAAGAAGTGGCTTCACAATGTAGAAGATTTATTGTTGAGATGGAAAATTTGTCTCTTCCTGAAGCATGTTGCTGTTGATTGCTGTTGTTAAACACGATGCGTACAAGCTGCATTCATTAAATATAGACATTGTTGAATTGAATTGATAATATTCAACTCTTTGATGATATAAAAACAGTAAGTATTAATTATCTTGTAATATTCAAAAATGAATAATTTTTTTTTCTATTATTGTTTTCAGGAAAAATTTGTTAAACGAAGACAACATCTTGTGGGGCCTAATTCTTCCACCTTGAAGGTGCGTGCTTTTTTTAAATTAACCTTATGCTTTCCGACTAATCATCTAATGCATTTCATAAGAAATTGTTGTTGATCCTTTTTTCTTTCAATGTCTTATCATGTAATTATGTATTGGGTGCAGGCACTTGAGATATTGACGGGATGTTATATTCTAGTCCAGGTGATTGCTACACTTCTTAGTTTATATTTGTCTGAAAAACTTGTAATGCTGTTATTGGTGAAACCCAGTGTCATGAGAGAGTAATTAAAATTTTCCTTGAAATTGAATAGGGAAATACTGTTGCTTTGATGGGCTCATTTAAAGGTTTGAAGCAAGTTAGGCGGATTGTGGAAGAATGCATGCTCAACAAACTGCATCCTGTTTATAATATCAAGGTGCACCGAGTAGATCTGCTCTCTTTGGAATAATTGTTTCTCAGTGTTTGGGATCTTCTAAATTGGATTATGCCAAAGTGTTTCGGTTCGCTTTGTTTCATCTTTAAAAGCTCCTCTGTTTTCCTCTCTGTTATGTAGATTCTTATGATGAAAAAAGAGCTTGAGAAGAATCCAGAACTTCAGAATGAGAGCTGGGACAGATTCCTTCCTAAGTTTATGAAGTAGAATATCTTCCTAACCGCATTTATATTTAACATAACTTTAGTTGCATTGGCCTCGATTTGTTTCTCAATATATTTTCGCTTATATATTTGAATTACTTGTACAACTTCTCAGGAAGAATGTCAAACAAAAGAAGGTCAAAAGTAAGGAAAAGAAACCGTACACGCCGTTCCCTCCTCCTCAGCAACCTAGTAAGGTGAGATAACTGGTTCTGGTCTCTGAAGACGTAGCTTATATGGTTTCCTGCTGTCGGAATCATTACTTAAGATGTTAGGTCCTGGCTCATTCTGACAACTGCTAGTTTTATCTTTTGAATGCGGCAAGGATGGGGATATATGCACACACATATGTAGTGTCCGAGTTATCAAAATGCTATGTCATAGTCATTTTTTTTTTGTTTTTCATACATGTCATCTATATAAAATTATAGGCACTGACATGGACATTTTCTACTTATGCAGGAAGATATACAACTGGAGACTGGTGAATACTTTTTGAGCGAACAAAAGAAACAGTCAAATAAGTGGCAAGAGAAGCAAGCGAAACAGGCAGAGAAAACAGCTGAAAATAAAAGAAAAAGACAAGAAGCATTTATTCCTCCCAAGGTTACAATCTGAAACTCTTATACCTAATCTTTTTCAACTGAAATCTTGGTTTAAGCTTAGTAAAATCAATTTGACCATTGCAGGAACCTACAAATGAGGATGCTGGTAAATCTGAGGCTAAAAACGTGGATGTGGCTGCAATGGCATTGTCATTAAAGGTGCCTAAAAATCATTCATAAGTGATGAAAACCATCCGCTTAATGTGCTTGCATTTGATGTCTTCTGTTGTTTGGTTTGCAGAAAAAGGCGAAGGAATTTGGGAATCGGAAGTCTGCCGAGAATGTCAACGCAGAAGAATATATTGCAGCAACTGGAGAACAACCGAAGAAAAAGAAATCCAAGCGCTCTTAATCTATAGACTCGCAATTTTGTAAATCACTAGCTGAGTCTTTTTGAACATGCTTAGAAATGTTGTCTCGAGAATTTTTCATATTTCGTTGGCGTCTACCTGACTTAAGAATTGTTTTATCATTCTTGTTGCATGCCGTGTTTCCAGTGTCTGGAACATAGCAAATGGAGCACATTCTTTGAAGGCATATTGAAGCAAGTTAATGAAGAAAATCAAGGATCGTTTGTGTGATTTTGTGAATTAGATTGACACTTCGGTGACTTCCAAGTGAGCCTCAAAAGGGTTCAAGATTTATACAGAAAGTTTTTTCCTATTGTTTCAAGGTCAACTGGCTACATATTGACTTTGAAATGAAACTCGATTTCACGTTAATGTACTTTCCCACGTTTGATATTTGTTTGAGTCATAGTCTTAGAAAGCTGAAGTCTTTCGTGAAATGATATTATATGGATGGTTGAAGGGTAGGTTCCAATAATTCAAAGTTTTGCAGCTTTGGCTCACAGTTAAAAGTATTCAGAACATTCAGATGAAAATATTCAGAATATTCAGGTCAAAGTATTCAGAACATTCAGCTCTGATATGTCTAGTTTAGATTAACTCAGTTAGATTGATTCAACCAAACGATCGGATATATCTAACTTTTTTTTCACAAGCAGATATATCTAATTTACTTTGCATGGAAGTGGTAAGAGTAATATGAAAAAACTGGAACTTTTGACTTTGTAAAGTTTTAACGTTAGGTAAAATCTCAGTATTGCTAGAATTTCAACTGCAACTGTTTAGTGTTGAATATAATTGGTTTAGTATAAAAGGCAACTCATTATCTCCAATACCAGAAGACTTCATCCAATACTAAAGACTCCAACACTAGTGGTTTCTATCCAATACTAGTCTTGAAAACGATTCTAATGTCCAACCACTCCAATATTACTTAGAATATACGTTAATTTGGTGGTCACTCTGTGTGTGATAAATAAAATGCATAGATGAATCTTGTTCAAAGGCAAGGCAACTAGATTCTGGCAAGAATAAACACAAAATAAGATTAACAAAACCACATGGTGCTCGAAACATGGACTGCAGATCTTCTTTCAAGAATAAATACAGAAAAAGACTTGCAATTAATTTTCGTTTTCAAGATGCTGCCAACAAAATAGAACCAAGTAATTTCTACAGAAAATAAATCAAAACTACCAGAGAAGTACACCTTGACCATAGATAAAGCTTTGCATGATTTATGCCATAAGCCAGCGAAAACTAATGAACTTAATGCCAGCCCTGTAACCAACAAAACAATGGAAAGTAGGGGAAAGGAGAGGTTCACACTGCAACTGCAACCGCTGCCGCATTCTACTAATCGATTTTCTTTTGTTCTTCAAGAACAAATTCAGCAGGTGAATCCTTGAGATCGATCACAATCGTCACTATCAATAGACTCATGAATCATGATCACATCCTGCGGTACCATTCATTTGAAAACTTCAACGAATACTAGCAAATAACAAGGTGTCACACCAACAAATGAATGACAGACAGTTATCGAAACAAATTCATATTAACGTGTTTATGTACAGTGCCGTTTCAAGGGAATCATGGAAAAATAGGAAAGTTTTAACTTAAGCAAAACTTTGCAGAAAAATATAGCTCTTTTTCACTGGCTGCATGTCATTCGAACCGAATTTCCTCGAAAGCTAATAAGAAAGGTGATTTGAGAAGATTATAGCTATGTTTTAATTTTTTGAAATGTAATACAGCTACCATATAATTAAGTTAGGCTACTTTACATCATTATCAACAACAAACTCTAGATTGGTGAAACTGCTTATTGAGAAATCTTGGTCAATCCATATGCGGAAGTAGAAAAAAGCATTCAAGTATTTTAAAACAGCATGCCATCAAGGAGAATTCCAGTGAATATCTAATCGGGCAAGAAATTACCTTAACTGTAGACGGGAACAATGCCATTCCTCCAACGATACTGAGGCTGATAAGATTACCGTTATGCTCCTGAATTTTAGATCCATAGGCAGAAGTTGAATAACAGAGAAAGTAATAGCCAGTATATATTGATCTTCCAGTACCAGTTGCATAGCTGCAGGATTGTCAGTAAACCAATCAAAATGTATATTGCACACAAATTTCTGTTATTTGTCTATTGAAAATATACTCAAAGAACATAAATATCACATAATTATTCATCTAAGTTGTTATCATGCAAAACCCAGAACCAACATTAATACCGTGCAATTTCTTGTTGGAGAGTTGCGCACTGATGATTCTATTTAAGTTCCTCAGCTGAAATCAAACCAGCGTGGATGAGGTGATTTTTCTCTTGACTTGAGCATTGAAAATGTTGGAAGCAAATTCAAATATTCATGATAGTTTTCACCCCTTAAGAGCAAGTCCATTACCACTGAGACTGTAAAATCATCTGGAGAAACATTTCTCTCTTCCATTTTGTGAAGAAGCTCGATTACTTCTGGAAGTTTATTGCTTTGGTTGAATGCGTGCAACAATGTATTAAACGTGATAACGTTTGGCGCACAACCGTTCTTCTCCATTTCTAATATGAGCTCGATGGCCTTTTCCAATTGACCTATCTCACATCATTCACGCACAAGAATAGTATATGTTACAACATTTGGCTCCAACTCTTCACGACAAAATTTGTAGAACAATTTCCATGCAATTTCAAACTTCCCTACTTTACAAAGGCCATCAATGAGGGAGTTGAAAATTTCAACATCGATCAATTTTCGATTTCTTACAACTGTGGAAAAAGCCCAATGCTTCCGGGGAACAATTATTCCTGCAGAGCCCATTCAGATAAACAACATTACTCTTGGAACCTGGCATAACATCATAAAGTTGCATTTCACCAAACAACTTTCTTGCATCTCTAACCTTACTCACCAGCAGAAGACCACCAAGCAATGTGCTAAAAGTGACAATATCAGGTCTAATTTCATCCTGAATCATTTCCTCATAAAGATTTACAGCGTCCAGTATTATTTTGTTCTTGCAATACCCATTCATTAATACATTATAGCTGACCACTTTGGGTTGACATCCCTTCCTCTGCAAGGAAACAAAAAGCTCCTTCCCCTTATCAATTGAACCCACCAAACAAAACCCGTTCATCAATGTGTTGTACGTGACAATGTTAGGCTCCACGCCTTTCTGAACCATGAGTTCATAAACGTCACTCGCCTCTTCCATCTTCCCCTCCTTGCAGAACGCATCTTTTAGTGTGCTATATGTTATCACATCATGCTGTATACCTTGATTGGGCATCTCAAGAAACAAACTCTTAGCCCCCTCCCATTCACCCACATAACATAAACCACGAAGGAGTGAGTTATATGTAAAAACATTAGGAGAAATTCCTCTTTCCTCATTTCAGCAAAAAAATTGTTTGGCCTTTTCTATTGAACCGTCATTGCAAAGACCATTGATGATGGTACTATAACTGACTACATTAGGCTTACAACAGATGCCAAATTCACTTCTCCCTTCCACCAATTCTCCGTGCAACTTAAGGGCAACATCTGTATTACCGGTTCGACAAAGCCCACTAATCAAAGTAGTATAAGTAACGACATTAGGTTGACAACCAACTACATGCATTTTCCTAAACAATGTAAGTACTTCATTAATCTTGTACTCCATACACAACCCTCTCACCAAAGTATTAAAAGTCACTACATCTGGCTGCCAGCCCCGCCTAAAAATACAACCCAGAACCACATACACATCGGAGACCATTTTGACACTACAAAGACAATTCACCAAAATATTCCAAGTATGAAGATCTTTGAACAATCCAACGGAATCCATCTCAGAAAACAATGCAATAACATGATAATAATGCGTATTTTTAGCTAATGCGGATAATAAAATGTTGTATTCGGAGACGGTTGGAGTGGGTTGCATGTGGATCATGTAATTGAAGAAGCCAAGCGCTTGATGGAGAGTCACGTTACCTGAATTACAGCCCACTTTGAGGAACATGTCAAGCTGGGTACGTTTTTTAGCATCGGAAGTAGTGTGGCGATTGAACGAGAGGTTTCAACGGAGGATTTGAGTAGAAGAGCTGTGAATGGTAAGGCAGAGAAAGAAGATGAAGAAAAAGGTCTTGTTCTTAAAGCCATGTGGAAGAGGTAAAGTTTTTTGGCTATGGAGTCGGGTCAGGAATCGGGTTACAGCCGGATTTGGAAGTTATTGCAGTAGGGAACTAGGTTCAATGAAGATGAAAGGTACGACTGCCTAAACGAATTTATTTATGGACGAATTACTTATGTCATCCCTATAAAATATCAAAACCTCAGCATAAGCTACAGTTTTTTTAAGAGAATCATATTTCGTCATAAAAATTAACGGCGTCAGTTCGCAGTAACGGTCTGTTGAGTTCGCACGTGGTTAACGGCAGCCACCGCCTCTCACTTCTCCCTGATGATCTTCCACTAGAATGTCTCTCTACAATCCCCTCCTCTTCTTTACCCTCCGTCTCCGTCGTTTGCCGCCACTGGTTCCACCTTCTCCACTCCCCTTCCTTCCTCTCCCACCGCCACCTCCACCGCCTTCCCCACCCCTCTGTCTTCGCCTTCTCCTCCTTCGGAATCTCCACCCCCCACTTCACTGCTCGTTACGATTAAGAGAAAGAAAGCGATTGCGACGAAATTAATGAGAGAGAGAATCAGAGAGCAAGAACAGCTTAGAGGGAACAGGAATATGAGAAGGAAGAAATGACAGTGAGTGAGGAAGAATACATTATTTATAATTGCTCCTCAGTTTGGGATCTTCTACATTGGATTATGCCAAAGTGTTTCGGCGCATCTCTAAAAGCTCCGCTATTTTCTTGTGTGTTATGTAATTCTTAAGATGAAAAAAGAGTTCGAGAAGAATCCAGAACTTTATGAGAGTTGGGACAGATTTCTTCCCAAGTTTAAGAAGTAGAATATCTTCCTACCCGCTTTTGTATGTAACATAACTTTAGTTTCAATTTGTTTCTCAATATATTTTCGCCTAATATTTGAATTACTTGTACAACTTCTTAGGAAGAATGTTAAGGTCTTGTAAGGTGAGATAACTGCTTCTGGTCTCTGAAGACGTAGCTTTTGTGGTTTCCAGTTGTTGGAATCATTACTTAAGATGGTAGGTCCTGGTTCATTCTAGCCATCCGCACAATGTTCTTGCTTGCGTATGATGTCTTCTGTTGGTTGGTTTGCAGAAAAAGGCCAAGGAATTTGGGAAGCGGAAGCCTGCGACAACCCAGAAGAATACATTGCAGCAACTGGAGAACATCGGAAGAAAGAAAAATCTAAGCGCTCTTAATCTATATGCTGCCAATTTTGTAACAGGTGAATACATTGCACTAGCTGACTCTTTTTGAACAGGTTGAGAAACGTTGTCTGGAGAATTTTTCATACTTCGTTGGCCTCTACCTGACTGACTTATGAACTGTTTTATCATTCTTTTTGCATGCCGTGTTTCCAGTGTCTGGGATATGGCAAATGGAGCACATTCTTTGAATTAATGAAGAAAATCAATTATCGTTTGTGTGAGCCTCGTGAATTAGATCAACACTTTGGTGACTTCCAAGTGAGCCTCAAAAGGGTTCAAGATTCATACAGAAAGGCTTTCCCTATTGTTTCAAGGTCAACTAGCTAACTTTGAAATGAAACTCGATAACATTAATGTATTTTTCCACATTTGATATTGTTTGTCATAACTTAAGAAAGCTGAAGTCTTTTGTGAAATGATATTATATGTACGGACGTGGAGGTGGAACCGTAGAAGAGCAATGGAGAAACTGAAATGGGGAAGGGGAAGGGAACTGGTCTGAGTGAGTCACGGGCTTCTTAGTTCTTAGGTTTTGTTACGTAAACAGGGCAAAACAGTCACTTTTCTTAGGTTTTGTTAGGTTTGCTTAGTTTTTAGGTTTTGCCCTGGTCACTTTTTTTTTTTAATTTCAGTGTTGTTTCGTCCACTAATCTATAATTTATTTTCTAAAACCATAGTCGTTTCGCCTGTAGTTTTATTTTTTAAAAAAAAGGGCAATTGTGCTTTGTCTTTCTCGCCCTTGGTGCCTTCAACTCCAAGCTTCAACAATGGCGGACCTTCCCCATGAGCAGAGGGTGCTGCCTCAATGGTGCATATGAATTAATATGAGAAGATAGGAATTTTGACTTTTTAAAGTTTTAACGTTAGATACAAATCTCAGTATTACTAGAAGTTACAACTGCAACTCTTTAGTGATGAACACAATTTGTTTACCACCGAAGGCAACTCCGATATCTCCAATACATGAAGTTTTCATTCAATTCTAAAGACTCCAGCACTAGTGGTTTCTATCCAATACTAAAGTCTTGAAAACGATTCTAATGTCCAACCACTCCAATATTACTTAGGTTCATGTTAACTTTGGTGGCCACTCTGTGATATATAAAATGCATAGATGAATCTTGTTCAAAGGCAACTAACATTCTGACAATAATAAACAGAAAGTAAGATGAACAAACTACATTGTGCTCAATACATGGACTGCAGATCTTCTTACAAGAATAAATACAGAAGAAGACTTGCAATTAATAAGAAGTTCACGAAGGATACTATCTTCCGCCATGTCGATAGAGACAGAAATAGTGCCTTGCATCTTGCTGCTAAGCTAGGGCATGACACTCCATGGTCGATTCCAGGGGTCTGCCTTGCAAATGCAATGGGAATTGAAGTGGTTTGAGGTATGCTATGTGAAAATAGGCACATAATTTACTATAAAATAGTCATGTTTGATTTTGATAAAATGAACAATAGATACCTCCCAGAAGGTAGCCCAACGAAGTGGGATCGCTTGGCCCGGCCCGTTGGGTTCGAGCTCTAAGGGAAGGAGCGGATTGTTGTCTTCAGACAACTGAGCTTTGAGTCATGCATTTGAGCATGATGGATAGCTCTGCATGTCCATCTGGCTCTTAGCGGATGCCGCGGTAATGAAACTCGGACACCTTACTGAGTTCAGCTATAACTCTTTCACAGATTTTGCGGTGGGGAGATAGTCTGCATGATCATGCTCAACAAGGATAAGCTACAATTGGTTGCCCCCACTCCCTTTTTGCAGTAAAAAAAAAGAATGATAGATAGAGGATGTAAATTATAATTTGGTAAATTTGATTAATTCTATAGTAAAAATAGAGAATTTTTTTAAAAAAGTAATATGTATGAATAATAATTATTAAATTAATATAAAAACCTTTATAGTTTAACAAAGGTTTTTTTCTAAATGATAAAAAAACCATAAATACAAGCTACAATTCCAATGAGAAGTCCCTGATATGAATGACTTACTTAAATATAGAAGTCAATTATAGAATAATTGAAGAACTCTTGGTAAAAAAATACATGAATAAGAGTTTTTATTATTATATACATTTTTCTTAATATTGTCACCATTCTAATCATATATTTTACTAATTACTCAACTTATAATTCATTATATTATAATTAGATAAAATATTTTTGTTATTATAATTAGATACAATATTTTTGTTATGTATCTTGGACTAGAATAGTAAAATTAATAGCATACAAAATTTACAGAGTTGTATGTATTTCTACACGGCCTTGATATTTTTTTTAATAAAAAAAGGTGATACTTCATTAAATATTATTTATTATTTTCACTTGTGGTGGAAGAATATCATGGTTATACTTGAAAGTTTTATCAAAATACAATAAAGATATAGGAGGGCAAGGAATATAATGTAGTCTTGCACCCAAAAAAAAATCTAGTGTAGTCAATTTCACTTTTGTATTTTCAAATCCAATGGTTATTATTGTTTAACAAAGTTAAATCAATGACCCAAATTTATTCTACTTTAGTTGTGATAACATGTGACCAATCTCACTTTTGCACTTTACTGATCTAATGGCTCAGAACTTTCTACTCAAATCAATGGTCCAAATTATTTTTTGGCAAAACTGAGTATGTAGCAGCAGCCCGTATTAAGCATCAATCTTTTGTTATTTTTTTTCTTTTCTTATAGTGTCTTGCTTGTTATCGATATTTGATACCAATGTCTGAAATAAATACTTTTCTTACTTATGGCTTGAACTTATGTTGGCCCGAAATGACAATTCAAAAGAGGGGTGAATTAGATTTTTAACTTTTAAAACTTGTTTAAAAACGTTTTTGCAATTATCAAAGTATTCAAGATAAGCAAAAGTAAAGTAAGAACAATTTATCAAATTAACACAAATAATAATGTAAAAAGAGAAGCGATAGAGAAATCAAATCTGCGATGTATAGTAGTTCGGTCCTCTTAGCCTTCGTCCACTCTTCAAGCTTCCCCTTGAGAATTTGAATCCACTATAACTCTTACTTCAAATGGTGCAAGATTAAACATCTACAAACTCTTGCTTCAAAAGTGCAAGATTAAACCAATACAAATTCTTACTTCAATGGTGCACGATTAAATCACTAACAATACAACCCTTGTTTTCTAGATAAACAAGAAAACTTTTCATCTCTCAAATACAAAGATATGATTGACAATGAAGAACGAAATTATAAATGAACACTCTCAAGCAACAATGAATTTGCAAGTGTAAAACTCTCTTGAGAAGTGTATGAATGATTTACAAGATTGAGCACAAGAAAGTTTGAAGTTGTTGTAAGATGTTTGCCAATGGTTAAAAACATTTTCTCTGATGTGTCTTGAGGCTATTTATCGATTTGCAAGTTGATATAGCCGTTGGAGGATTGAATGTAGCCGTTGTGAACCAAAATGAGGCGCATTTAATGCACTATCAGAGTATTCTCACGTACGTGACAATGATCTTACGTACGTGACCTGACTTGAGTTCCAGCACACGTACGTGAAAATTAACTTCACGTACGTTGATCATAGAAGATTCCCAGTTCACGAACGTGAATCACAACTGACGTATGTGACTTCTATGTTTGAACCATCAAGTAGCTTCTGTTTTCAATCCGGAGCATCTTGCGTACTTGAAACTCCATCTCACGTATGTTAGATAAATGTGACGTACGTGACATTTGACTCTTGCGTACGTGAACGATCGACACTTGACCATTGCTTCTACTATTTGTCTCGATCCGCGTAAAATTCAAACAAACATGCTCTGAGATGAAATCTTCATCTTGTCTTGTATGGCTGACGTACATGACTTTACATGTCACACGTACGTGTGGCTTCATGCCTTCGAGTGATTCAAGACTTTAATTTTTCCGCTTAAATTTTGATCATTTTTCACGTATGTGACTTTATCTGACGTACGTTAACTTTGTCTCACGTACGTGATGATCACTTCTTCCATCAACCCCATTGCTTCTGTTTCAGGTCACGGTCGAACTCACGTACTTAAGATTAATCTACCGTATGTGACATATACACAGGTACGTGACTTTTGACACACGTACGTTGATCATCCTCATGTCAAATTCTGCATTTTGTTCATCATTAAAACTTAGAGAAATCTCAATGTTGATCACCCTTGGTGCAACAATCTCCCCCTTTTTGATGATGATAAAACATTCACAAGTTTGAACATCTATTCAACAATAACAAATAATATGATCAAGTATTTTATGTCTTATCATTTGGTTAGTTCAACACATCAATAACCAAGATGTTCAAATCAAAATTGATGCCAATTATAAGAATTTATGCAACGTTCTCTCCCTTTTTGTAATCATCAAAAAGATATGCAAAATCAACATACTCCCCCCTTGTTCAGAGAAAATAAATTAAGAATTATTAAGTACAAAATGCTCCCCTTTAATAAATGCATTTATCAATCAAATCATTTTGGAAGTTAAAACTCCCCCTTTAAAATTCAAAGTATGCATTAATAATCACCTGAAATTAATACCATTTAAAACAAACATTTTGCAATCAATACAATTATACATTCAAAACATCAAATCAATCAACTAAGCA
>CAODLS011054432.1:0-36072 GCA_948243855.1 Flueggea neowawraea
GTAATGTTCTTATTAATAATGATCATAATGTTTTTTGTTTCATTTTGAGGTGTAAATGACGATCTTAATATTCAGATTTTATTAATTGCTCTCCACTTTTATTTTTAAGATTTTTCGAAAATAAAAATATGATATATATATATATATATATATATAAATGTTTTAGGTGGGCTTGGGCTTCAATTAGCCTTGTAATGAAATTTAATTTCATTATCTGGGCTTGTCCGATTTCATTTCCAGATGGTGCATTACTTGCAGATGGTGAAATTTAACTAGTTGGCATTGCTTGTGATAATTACCTAGTGTACGCCTGTACTTTCTAACATTTATTACAACAATCAAATTATATATATATTATATATCCAATTTCTGTAATTTGTTATTGACATCTTAAATTCTTAAATTAACAGCATTTAATCTATTATACCTTTTTTCTTTTTCTCCCGTTTCTCTCTTCTTTGTTCTCCCTAATTTCTCTCTCCTCTCTCCATTACGGCTCTCTTTTTTTCTCTCTTCATTCTCCTTTGTCACCTCTATGCTCTCTTTCTCTCTCTGCTCCTTATCCTTCGTCACCTCTACTCTCTCTATCCTCCTTCTACTCTTTCTCTTCTCCTCCATCGTAGATCTGTCTTTTTATTTTTGCGTCGGAGAGGTGACAATGCGATCTATTGCTTGCTGTTGAGGACCCGATCTGATAACGCTACGACAAGAAGCTCCTCCTTTCCAACCTCGATCTCGGCGACAGCTTTCTCCTCTTCTCTTGGTGGCACTGCCTTCTTCTTCTCTCGATCTCGATTGCAACGGCGCTGCCATCTTCTGTCGATCTTGTTTGCAGTGGCACTGCTCTCCTTTCACTTGCGACAAGTGGCAATGGCGGCTAATGAGCATGGTTTGTTGTTTATGCAGTCCCATTAGTATCATATCAATAAGGTGTTTGATATTATGTCTCAGATAGAAAAATTGGCATCACTCTTCTTGTTAAAGTGACAGTTGTAGATGGCTTATATAAAACTTGGCATCTAGTTTGAAAATTTTAAGCTAAGTTTCATTAGAGGCATCTTTTGCCAAAATTTCTTTGGAGTTATTTTTATTTGTTTTTATGATTAGTTAGCTACCTTGAGTTTTTAAGGGACTTGGAGGAAGAGGAGGAGTTGCAGTGATTCGGTGGCGACGACTGCGCCATTGCCGTCATCAGTCCCTCCGAGCCTTGTCGGTGCTTTTGAACTAGATCAAAATTAAAAGTTTCTAGAATTAAGCTGTGTGAGAATGCTAATGACATGTTTGGAGAGATTCTTTGTTGTCTTCTTTCTAGAGAGAGAGAGAAGAGCATGATCAAAGGAGTGGGAGATCTAAATTGAAGCTAAAAATTAGGATATTTTATTTATTTATTATTTATATTTATTTAAATATTATATATATATATTTTATAAATAATATTTAATTAATTTTGATCAAGATATATATATAAAATAATATATAAATAAATATAAATAGATATAAATAATATATAAATAAATATAAAAAATTAAATAAATTTTAAATAAATTTTAAAAATTTATAAAATGTAATTTAAAAATTTTAGTCAATTTTAGATAATTTTACAATTTGTGAAAATATTGAAAGCTTAATAATCTGTAGTTAATATGTTTTTGCTTTAGTGCTGTGTAAATGGCCCTATTGTCTTTCTACTGACCCATTAGCATTAGTCTGGCCCATGTAATTTTTCCCGAAACCTGTTTGATTTTTTCTCTCGGCCTGTTTAGTTTTCTTCGGCCCGTTTTGTCTTTTCCCTCTCACTTTTCAAAATTGTTATCTTCCTGTTTTGGCTTCAAGTTTTGATTTCTTTCCTCTTTGTCACTCACCCAAATCACCGCCATGATTCACTCCTTGGAGCCTATTTTGGCTCTGTTTCCTTCCTAAAGATCTTGTTATTTTTAGCAAATCAATTCTATGCTTCCTAAATTAATCTCTCCTTCCCATTCGGTCTCCTTGAAACCCTAGCATTACATATAGTGCCATTAACTCTCACCTTTTCCTTTTGCCTTTGAGTTCAATTCTCTAGCAGCTTTCAATCACGCCTCCAGTTGCTGTTCATCTTTATTGGTTGGTTTGGTTCTTCGTTCCATTAACATGTAATCTTTTTTTTTTGTGTTTGTTCTCTATTTGTTCTCAATTTGAATGAGAGAGAAGAGAGAGAGGTGAGAAATGAGTGAGAGAGGAGAGAGAGAGAGATAGGCGCAATGGGAGTAAGAGCGAGACATAGAGGCTTGATGGGAGTGAAGCAGCGACAAGAGAGGAGTGGCGACGACTAGGGTCTCAAAACCCTAGATGCACCCCAATTAAAAATTACCCTTTAGTCATTTAACAATCATAAAATTGTTAAATAATACCTAAAAGTGATTTATTTATTTGATAATAATTGCTAAAAATTCTAAATATTGAACTTGAGTGAAACCGAATGATCTAAAATATTGATTAAGTCGCGAACAAGTGTTTTTTTATTGTAGTCGTTTTTGTTATTATTTTGTACTCATTTATATTCGTTTTAAAATTTTGACATGTGCTTAATTTTGTTGGTATTTATTCTCTAATTGTTCTCTATTTTAAAATTTATTCTCTTAGAAATTTGACATGTAATTATTTTTTTCTGTTCTCTATTTGTTCTCAATTTGCTATTTGTACTCGTGTTATTCTTGTGTTATTTGCTTTATATGTAACCTAAGTAAATAAACTTAAGGCTGGAAATTTCCATAAAATATCAATTTTTTTTTGAAAAAAGAAGATTATACCTCACATGTTTTATTTATACTCTCATTTATAACAGAAAAATACCGTGATTACAGAAAAAAAATACATCAGCGAAAGGCGCCAACAAAGTACAGCCACAAGGAAGACTAACCTAATCCGACGCTCTAACCTGGTTATCCGAAATCTTGTCCTTGACAAGAATCACACATATCACTGGTGGGGGTGTGTTAGGTCATGGAAATCTCTAGAGAAAGTATGCATTTGTTCAACTTTAAATTAGTAATATGTATCATTAGTTACACACACAAAAAAAAAACTTTGCATTTCGTCCACTGTCAAAATTAAAATTTAGATTTTGACAATAATTATTCATAGTTGATAATTTTGTGAAGACCATATTTTCAAGTTTAATTTTTATCATATGCCATTTTTTTAAATCTCTTTAAAAAAATACCAAATTAAGTTAGATGAAAAGTCAATATTTCTCCTCAAATTTGCATTTTTCTTCTCCCTCTTAAGTTCCTCTCCTCCTTTCTTTCATCACTATCGTTCTTTGCTAACTCTAGTTTCTCTCTCTTCTTTCTCCCAATCTCTCTCCTCTCCCCTCCGCTCTTCCTCTGAACTATTCTTCTTTCACCTCTCTTCCCGCCGTTCTCTATCTCCTTTCTCCTCTATCCTCCCATCAACTGTTCTCCACCTCGCTATCCTGTCGATCTCTATCCAGTGCCCGCCCTTGCTTCTCCTCTCTGTTCTCAATATGTTCTCTTGTCGGAAATCGAGCTAGGGTTGCAACTTGCAAGGGAAGAGACGCGGCTGAGAGGGGGGCATGACAACAGAGGAGGGGTTTTGAAACCCTATCTGTTTGTTGGGTTAAAAGATGACGGCGGCTTTGTTATAAATTTGCTAGGGTTTCTGTAATTTTTTTGGTGTTTTTAATATTGAATATATAATTGATTATTAGTAATTCAAGTTCGTAAAATAATGAACACTTTTGAATACTATTAAAAACATTTTTGTATGTTTAAATTTAATGGTATGCAGACTTTATACAAATCACTTAATAAATATGAAACATTTGGTAATTTACACAGGGCAAAAAACAAACGTTAACCAATTTCTTGTTGTTCCAAACTTGGCAGGGTTGATTCACTAATTAAATGAGTTAAACGCACTTTAAGTAAGCATAATAAGAGGCTTGACATTGTATAATCGATTCCATAAATAGAAGAATACAGGAGCGGCAATGGAATTTTTTTTCAACTGACAGATTATCTACTTGGCTACTTATAAGTTATCACATATTTAAGCTTTACAGAATCTGACCGCTTCAACAAGCAGAAAGAGATTTTGTACGAACAGGGGCAACCTATACCTTTTGTCGTTTCGACCTTCGTATAGCCTGATGAGCATATCAAAAACTCATGCACTTAGCTCCATTCCGCTAATATGAAAAATTTGACAGGCTACAGATCATGAAACTTGAGCAAATACTCGAAAATTCCAAACCAGTAAATCCAAAGGCCACAGCAAATGCATAATCGACCCAGACAACACAGTATGATTGATATGCAAATTGGCTTAACAAAAAGAGTACAGTTAGATGTCTAAAAAGATTCGTCCATTTCCTACATAAAAGTTCTTTTTTCCTTCAATCACTGAAATCCACATAACAGACTTGATTCAACTTAAATAGATGTTCAATTGATAATTTCACAACTAATAGGTAAGCAAGTCAATTAACAGACTCAAATTAAAGATTCCACAATCCAAATGTGAACGTAACAAAACTTTGGCTTTCCCACACCATGAACATTTTCAGAACTAAATAAAAGAAGTGAAAGGAAGACTCACGACATTCTTCTTGACATTGATAATTTCTGACATTGATGTGCCAGAGCGAACTTTATGTCCGTTCTTTAACTTTCCTGGACCGAAGACAAGATTATCAGTCAGCAATACCTATGTCAACAATAGACCTGCAACCAGTAATGTCATGGGGATTGTCATGTTATTCAGATCCTAAATACTGGTAGTAATGGAACTCGTTGCTGCAGCATAAGCCATGCACTACCATTTTCAAATATCCATGATAACATGAACTGCAGCAACGAGTTGAAAGCATATCCATGATAAAAATAAAAAAATAAAAAGCTCAGTAGAGCTGCAGCATCTTTGAAAACGCTTGCTGATGCCATTATAAAAACTGAAATGAATATTAAATCCATTCAAAAAGCATTCCCTGAATATGTACAGCTAACACTTTCTTAAGAACAAAAAAGTGATAGCAATAATCAAATAATCGAATGTTCTGCAGAACCTTACCAGGAAAAGTTCCAGCTACATCAGTAGACTTCTTACTATCCTCATATACCAAACAGCTGTTTAGTAACACAACCTCCCAGGCTCCCACCAACAGTTTCTTTCTGAGTAGTGAGAGATGAGCAACGCCAAGGATCTCTTAAGCATGCACAATTAGCAATAAATGGAAACATAAATTAATAAATGATTTTCGGGAAATAATATTCTCGTTGATAGCTAGCTAATAAAGACGTGATATATGATGAGAACAGATATGACAGCCTAGTTTAAATTAATGCTGACGTAGGAGCTACGATGCACTTGACGTAGCCGACTAACCGAGCATTAATTAAATGATGAAATGAACAACACCGGAAGCATCTAGCACCGAATAGATTTGCTACTTCAAGATTGAAGGCTGAATTGTTTAATTACAGAAAATTCAAGACAAAAATCACAATTAAATTATCGAGCTTAAGCAATTGGTTTGTTACAGAAAATCAGTGTTGCAAAAGCACGGGTTTAGATGTTCAAATATTATAATGTTTTGCAGCCCTCAGAAAATTGGAACTTGGTGAACAAGGAAGAGCAATTACATTCTATTGAATTGAAAAGACGTACAGTTTTGTGATAAAATCAAATTTTAGTCAGAATTTAATGCCAGAATTGTCCTGACAATCAAATTCCAAAAAGACAATTAAAAAAAAAAAGTAAAGCTGTAAGATCCAGAGTTTGATTTGAGATTTAAGTATAGGAAGGGAAGTAAAACAGGTTTATCCAAAGGCACAATCCAAAAGACAGCTTGATCTTGAACTTATCATCGAAACAAAGCAATCATCAACCAGAAGAACACGCATACACTCATCTCAGTAAATTCTCTCACCAATTAGCTTTCACAACACTGTTGGCAATTTCGTGACGAGTGATTAGCATGGTAAAAGAACAACTCAAGTTCGTCATCCTGAAGGCTTCATTTTGCATCTTTCTGTAAATTTTAGGCTACACTATTATCAACAGGCCCATTCCAAAACCTAGTGGCAAATCATCACATCCTACCTCTGGACCCCAAATAAGTTGCATTAGATATTATCAATGGGATTTGAGATTCAGCTGTATCAAACATTCAAAGACTTCATCACTCACCATCTCTTCCAAGGAACTAAGATTTATGGTCTCCCGGCTTTCCCTATCCAAGCACAGTAGCTCGACATCCCCGCCATCATAAGACATCTGCCAGCAGCAAACAGTACGTAAGCACTACGATGCAGTCATGCCATCCGCATGCAAATTCTTGCTGTAAAGTAAACAAAGGGTGGTGATCCTAGCATGCGTAAGAACCTATTAGGTATATAGGTTATTTAGTCAGACAGCAAAACAGTCTTCAACAGGAGAAATCAATATGCACAATGACCAAGAGCAATAGACTGCAGAATACTCTATACAAATTCATGAACTTAGGCCACATCCAAATGTATGATCCACAGAACTTCCATATTATTTATAATAATTATCTGCAAGTGGAAAATAGATAGTCTCACAACAGTGAATATATTTTACATTATGAGTATTATCTGTGCCTGAATGAAAACTGACAACAAAAACCACGAGTACTAGGGAATATATCAATTATGTAATCAATTAAAATATCCGGAATGAGTTCATCATCCAAACCATCTCACCATCTATTAACTGGAGACGAATGTCAATCTGCTTTCCAATGAATGCATCAACATGACTATCACTGCGTATAAATATAATTAATAGAAATGCTTAGTGTGAAAAATATAATAAATAAGTTCCTGTTAATCTGCATAGATATAAAAATAAAATAAAATCGAAAAGAAACACATATTTACATTAACTTGCGGGGGTTTTTAACATTAGCTTTTGGCCTTCGGAGGATTCAGCAGCAGTGCTGCTGTTTCCCTTGGATTTTTTTAAAACGAGGGAGCACTTATTTTTAGCTCCTGCGTTGATGCTTGTGATTCACTGAGTGGCCTCGCAGATGCAGAGTCACAGGATGAAGAAAGTTTCCCTTTCTTCAGAACAGGTTTAGAAAATTTGAATGCATGATTCTCGCACTCCTGATTACCAGAATGCTCATTATCCGGTGCAAACTCTAAATCAGTTGGAGAAAGAGCACGTTTCCACCTAGGTCTCAAACTAGCTTCCTGTCGAGTAGTCCTTTGCGCTTCTGTTGTCCCCCTTATCAACTGACCAGCATGGCTATGTGATGTGGGCTTTGGTGCATTGAATTTGAAATTTGCCGACTGCAGTATCTTGAACCTTCCTACCACTTATGGAAAGCGTATTTGCTGGCTACAAAGCAAAGAGTCGAAAAAAGAAAGCACAAAAACATTATAAAATATTATATTTACTAGAGACGGCCAAATGAAACCAGTAGGTAAACCAAGTCTTGAAAATATTTACCTCAGAGATTTGAGGAGAACATTAACCACTGGCTGAATGAAGTCTTGATCAAAGGCTAAAACCGTAAAAGAGTGAGAGACTTCAAATGGCCTTTATATCAAAACATAATGAGTTCTAACTCTGTAAACCAAATCTAAATCAGAAAAGCTACGCTAATTTAACTAATTTACTGCCAGGGAGAAACGATGTATTATGCTTTTCAACTTGCCTCATCACGTTGCTTAACAAGACTTATTCTGTACAATGATGATGGCAGCAAAATCAGACCAGGGGCATGAAATGGATAAATGTTTAGGTGAGTCAAAGCAGCGATGATTGATAGCCCAATCTCTGCCCGATGTTGCAGCTTCTGCATCCAAATTCAATATTTTCATCAACAACATATTACAAAACAGAAAGACAAGTAAAATCCAAAATAATACTAACAGGAGTTTTGTAGGCATCCACAGCATCTTCAGCTCTTTTAATAGCACGAAAAATGCTAAGCAAACATGAGGTTTCTTCACTAGTAAGATCCATAACATTGGCAGTTTTAGCGCACAGTAACGCCTGTATAACCCAAAAAGGTGGACTGCAGAGGAAAACTCAGTTAACGAATCACAACACTAAAGTTGACAATAAGTATGCAGAAGTCCATGCCATTCAACATAGCTTCATCTTCAGATGCTCACCTACAAAATTGAGCATACAATTCTTCATCCCGACGGTCTTCTGGTGGGAACTCAGTATCATGAGCAAGAATATGGATGAAGTAAACAACCATATAGGCTGGACAACCTTTAAAAGATCCCTCTTTCATTGCTTATGTCTAGGACTTATAAATTTTCTACTGTCGATAAAGTTCCCTCCTTAATTAATTTCCATGCTAACTGATAGCTTACTAGTAATACAAATATACTATTAACTGCTGGTAGATGATAAATTTATTGTTAAGAATACTATATAGTTTAATGATCTCGAAATAGATTATATGGAGTTGACGGTTTGTAATTTATGCAATGTCGTAAGTTTAATTAATAAAAGAGTTAGAATAAAACCTGAATTTGAGGATACAAGCGTGGAGGTGTTGGAGCACTATGGAGGGCAGTTGAAGTATAAATTGGATTCCAAGTTGAAAAATTTGGATCATTAGGGTTTGTGATATGGCATTCTCCTACGCTGTGTGGATCTGCAGTTGAGCTTGCTCCTTGCAACAATGGATCATATATTCTTGATGAAATATCCCTGCACCATATTTCTTTCCAATTAACTAATGATTGCAATAGTAAAATAAATTAAAGTATAAAATTATAAAAGGTTGAAATAATAACCTGAATGTATTCACTGATGTAGAGGTATCAAAAATTTGGGCAGAGTGTTGACCAGAACTGGGCGAAATCTGTGTGTGATTTTGGGGAGCATCAGGTAGCCAACCAAAAACATCATTTTCGAAAGTTGCTGACATTCCTTGATGTGAATCAACACAATTAGTTCAAATTTCTGTCAGCAAATTTTATATTCTGATAGAGCTTACCTGTACAGCAGAAGGGTCATGAGGAGATAGATGGTTGCTAAGCAGATATTCCTGTAATCAATAAATTAGAACAGGTTTCAGATAACATTTTATTGGAATGGAAAAATAGGGAAGAAAAAAGGAAAGAAATTAACAAAAAATGAAAAGAAAGTGCACCTTTCTTTGCATGAATCCCGTCAAAGGTATCAACGAGACGTTTCTCACATGTTTCGAACTCTTGCATAGAGGACATTTTATTTGGATTAGGTTCATAAATCCTAATTCAACAAATCAATCGAGAAGAATTAAGAAAGCCCAGTTCAAAAAAAGAAAAGAATTAAGAAAATATGTCAGTAAATGCATGTTTGTGAATCAAGAATTCGATAATAACCTGAGCTGTTCCTCTGCCATCTGAAGTTGGTGATGTAACCTTGCAATTTCCTGTTTTAGTTCCTAGGATCATACACCAGAACATTCACTTACCAGACAATTTTATTTTCATATTTAATGATTAATTATTTAATTACTCCCAACAAATTAAGGCACTTTCTTTACCTCAATTTCGTTGTTTACAGCCGTCGGACTTTTTTGGAGCACCAAAAAATAAGCATAAATAAGTATTCAGGACAAGAAACGAAAACGCAAAATTTTAACAAAAGAAATTGTAAGCATAAATGACTAATAGAGAGAAGAAGGCAAACTTAGCTAATTGGAGAGCAATATCATTTTCTTTCTTAAGTTGTTGCAGTGAAACACAGTGTCCCGAGCAAGTACTGCCTTCAGAAAAGAACAAGAAAATTATGATATTTTCCAAAAATATTGATAATTATTTTAGAATATTAAAGTTCAACCTAATATAGAATCAACCTAAAATATTTAATTTTTAAAAAATATATATGAGATTTAGGGGTATTAATTATTGAAAATATAAAGTTGAGTATTTGATATCTAGCCAAATAATTAATCGGAAAAAAAAGAGATATCAAGATCGAAATAATTAATACCTTTTTGTTATTAATATCACTGCAAGATAAAAGAAAAACAAACGGAAAAAATGGTTCAGTGGATGAAGAAATTGTAAATAAGTAATGTAACAACAAAATTACTAAAGAAATAAAACCAATTAGGAGCTTTTGGAGCATACGGAAGCCTGGGTTGCTCAGGATAAATTGTCGCCCTGTCACCAGAACAATTCAGATACCATATTAATTCTCTAATTAATTTATTTAAAAATAAAAAAAAATCCATGGCATTGTCTTGGCATACCTCTAGCAGCTTTACTTCTGCTGATTTTGCCTGATGATCCTTCAACGGCTGTAATCCATGGCAGTGTCTTGGCCATCATGGGGTTATGTATATCCTGGAATGCTCCAGCCAGGAACAAGTAAGATTTTCCCGAACTTCATCTCATTATTTGTAAGATTTCGCGTTTTAAGTAGCTAATTCACTTGACTTTGTTGTGCTGTGTTTCCATACTCGTGTATCAATACAGTAATGTATAATAAATCCTGCAAAACATCAAAACTTCCAAGTAGCAATGGAACATTTGAACAAGCAAATGACTACATTACACATATATAGTTGTTTGCTCCCAAAGAAACCGGCAAGATCGGAGAATATATAGAAAATATTCATTCCTCTATAGAAGTCAAACTGTAAAATGTTGTTAAACATATAGCAGAGGTGTTATTTTTAAGCTTCTGATGGTGGTCATGTGATCTGTGCAGCCCAATTTTCGCAGAAATAGTTCCTGCCAGTGTTTCTGAGGAGATTTTGACAGATAGAATTTTGCACTGTCGTTGGCCAACGCTTTATACACAGCAGAAGGAATTCCAATGGCTCTGTGTTGCATGCTTCATCTACCTATTCCTTTACAAGACCTACCCGAGAGACCGAGAGCGGGCTAAAATGGAAGCCCTCATAGAATCAGAGATGCAACAAACAATGTCTGATGGTACACCAGGAGAAGAAGATTATTCTCAAGTTCGTATCTTAGCATCAGAAGATTCTTCTTTTAAAGATAGGAGCGTTATAGAAATGGATTATGAAGTTGATAATCTTGATCATGGTGACGAGGACGAAGAAGACAGGACACTACTTCACCGTGAGCTCACATTCGCTAACTTAGGGATGGGATTTATCTCAGATGATAACGGCGGATAACTGGTAAATATTCACATATGCAAGTCTTTCTAGACACTGAAACTGGTTTATCTATATTGATTCCCCACTGTTAAGTGTTTCAGCTCAAAAAGTAATGCAAAGTAACGTAAATTTATCATAATCATCGACAGACATTTCAACGAACAATTTGGCATATACTATATACATCAAACTGCTGTATAGTTCACAGAAGCAATAAAGGCGATTTTGTCTTTCATATCAATAGCAGCTGTACTTAATGTTATATGCATAAGCATTTCCTTGCTTCAGTGACAACAAAATATTAGACGTAATTAAGCTCTGGAACAGATCAGAAAACCTGAACGAGATGCATGATGCTTAATTGGGTTTGGTAGCAGTAAACATCACCAACTGTCTGTTCCCTGTACATTTGAAATCAACTAGCCCACAGGCTCTGCAGATATCTTCTAGTTCTTGTTCCCGTAGAAACATATGGCTGCCAGAGATTTGCATTATATTCTGTTAAGAGAAACAGATCATACAGTTAGATAAAAAGTGATAACCTTCAGCATAATTTGTTGAAAACGAGTGAGTAGAGAATCATTTCAAAATCAGAATAAGAAAAAAAAGTTTATTCAATTACAAACCATAAGTTGCCAACATCAAGTACAGCTATTAATCTTCGAAATGCAACAACATACCTGCCGCAAAGGCCTTAGTAGGATAAAACTAAAGGGTCAATCAAGTACATACGTGGTGCTAACAAACACTCCTCCAGGTTTCAGAACTCGACTTATTTCGCATACACAGCAAAACAAGGAGGTGATGTTCTGGCTTACAACAACAAATGCTAACAGAAATTTGACAGTTTCAACAATAAAAGTCAGGTATCATGATACCATGTACAACACAACATACAATGGATATTCAAGTCTCATAATTTTCTCCAAAAAGCTGTAAAAAAGAATCCCTTAAAATGAGAATCCTTAACAAAAGAACCCTATGTCCATGTTAATCAGGAACTTCAACGTCTGGTCAAAAACATAACCGCAATAATGGAACGTAAAGCCAGAAGAAGGACCTTAGAATAGAAACCAAAGCTAAGATAAAAAAGCTTACAGCTGATGATGGTGAAGGCCAACAGTGTATAACAGCACCAGCATGGATAGCATCAATTGAACCAGACATAAAAGGAAGTCGAGAAAGGGGTCGCAATTTGGGTCATGTCGTGTCTAAACGGGTCAACAAGTTTATGACCCGAATTTTAAACGGGTTGATTCGTTTACGACCCGAACCCGTTTAACGTCAATCCGGACATGACCCGTTTATTAAACGGGTTACACGATACCACCAATTTATTATTAACAGGTCACGTGTCATGGGTTAACACATTTAACACGTTTAACATGATAAGATCATTTAACCTATTTAACCCGTTTAATCTGTTTAACACGTTTAACCTATTTATAATACACAAATAAATACATAATTAACACTAAAATAAATTCAACTAAAATAATAAATATTCATCTATAATATCTACCAACACAATAATATTCTAAATAAAGGTAAATCAAATACAAAATAACTAAAATTATAATGTCTATTAAAAAGTTATAACTCTCGACATCAAACATGAAACAATCTTTTTTAATAAATTTAAGTTTGCATAAACATAACTATCTGATAGGGTGTCAACCCACCAAAATAATATTAACCTGCTCAAAACAATAAGTTAGTAAAGTGGTAAGCAGGGTCGATCCACAGAGACCGGCGAAGAACTATCGATTTGCCAAAAATAGAAATAAAATAAAATGCAGAAATTATAAAAAAACTCGAAATTGCAAGAAACTAGAAATGGAAATTTGTAACTCGAAAACAGTAAAAATGTAGCAGAAAAAATATAACATAAATCAATAATAATGAAATCCTAGCCAAGACACTTTTCTGTTCAATCGTTTTAGTTGATCATAGACACAAAAGATAAATATCAAACATTCGAATAGACAGAGTTATTTTCCTAACTACTAGATAATCTCCGGGACGCTTTTACTTTATCTTTTCCGGAGTTTTCATGGAAGGATTCCTTTACTTTACTAATTTAACGTAGAAATAAACAATACATACATATTGGTACTAAATGCATATGTATAGGTACTGAAATAATATCTCAAATGATTAAGATTAATAAGGACCCGCATCCGTATTTTTGATATTTCTATGAAATATGAAATAAAATAAAAAAGGATTTAGAATCTCCATGCAAGGTTTAATCTATGGTAA
This sequence comes from Flueggea neowawraea, assembly GCA_948243855.1. NCBI lineage: Eukaryota > Viridiplantae > Streptophyta > Magnoliopsida > Malpighiales > Phyllanthaceae > Flueggea > Flueggea neowawraea. Next base: position 13,376 of record CAODLS011054432.1, read on the forward strand.
CAATAATAACTAAAAAGACCTCTATCCTAGCCAATAAAACCAAAAATGTCGTGATTCATTTAAACGAGATTATTCAGTTCCATAACATTGAACAATGTCCAACACATAAATTCAAGTCATTTGTTACATATAATAGGACTAATGTGATGCACTATCAATCCTAAATAACAGTATACTATTCATCCAATCACATAACCGACCGAATCATGTAATCAACATAAACAATAATAAAGGAACTAAAGCACAGAAACTGAATAAATACTCGAAATATTTGATAACAATTAAAATAAAAGTTTCACAACATATTAGAATTGAACTTTGAAAATATCTTGACTAGAAAGAGGTTTAGTTACACATGTTTAGAGGAATAACACATAAAGTTTGAAGATAGTGGCGGCTGCCTCTAGTTGTGCATGAATAAGAATTCCAGAGGAGAGAGATATGATTGTGTTTAAATACATCTCCTAATTAGGAAAACCTAAATCTCCTAAAAAATAATTAATAAAAATAATAATAAAACTAATTGTTTTGATTTAATAACAAAACTAAGTTATAAGCTTTCAAAATACATCCAAAATATAGCCCATAAGTAGGCATGTGGCCCAATGCACTTGGTCAAACTTGGTCAACATGCGTCAATTATGGCGTGGTCATGCAGAAATGTAGTTTTCGCCTGAAATGCGCAGAAACAACTCCAATTCTTCATGTTTCACCAATATTCCACTTAAAACATTAAAGAAGTATAAAAACATAAAAATATATGAATAATAACAATTTATAATGCAAAAAAAAACATAAAATGCAATATAAATCATGTCTAAAATGCAACCTATCAGATATCACGTCACTTAAACAATGTTTGTTTTCAATTATTCTATAACTCAAAAATATTAAGAGCCTTAAACTCCAACCATCTTTATTACCCCCATATAGTGTAGCACCCAAATCAATATGCATCGAACATTCAAGAGAAAACACAACCATTGTCAGGACAGACGACAATCTAAAAAGATTATCTTCACACTAGTAATGCTCCCAAAAAGGGATAGTCAAATTCACATCCTTACAAGTTATACTCATTCTCTCAAAGTGTTTAGGTGTAAGTGTTTAACGCTCAAACTCACGCATAGCAAATCTTTCTAACATTTGGCAAAAAGTCAAATTGTAACCACTTAGAAACTTAACCAAAACACCAATAAAAAAAGGTCTTTACATTGGCTTGTAATGAGGCTAAATACAAAGGTTAATAGAGAGAAAACACAATAAACCCTAGTGATACTTGCCATTTACATACATCGACCAAGTTAATGCAAACCAAATAAATACATGTCTATGCTTAATAAGACAAGGTTGCCCACAACAAATTCCTTTAAACCACATTGCTTTACTATATCATTTTTCATCACATTTTTTTCTGTTCTTTTCTTTTTTTTTTTCTTTTGAATTTTGAATTTTGAAGTAAAGCAACATCACATTGGCATACATACATAACAAAATTGGGAAGCCACGTCTTTTTGATAATATAAGCACAAAACCATATTTAAGACATTTCTATTATCAATGTAAATCAAAGCTTTAACATACAAATTATCTTGGCAAAGTATCACTAACAAACATCTCTCAACTTAAGGGTTCAAGTGTTAAAAGTTTTGAACAAAATGGGAATTGGTTAAAACAAGTTTAAAACAAAGAAAAAGTCCATGACTCAAAAGAGGTAAAAACGAATAAATGTAAAAGGGTAGATACTGAAAGAAAAAAAATAACACACAGGGTTAACAAACAGTGCCTTTTGTCATCTCAGTGTTTCAACTGAATGATGTGGTCTTCGAAATGCACTCTATGACAAATTCTAGTAGGGGCCTAATATGAATGATAAATCACACATCAAGAAAATAAAGTATTTGTCTCAAATTTCTCACATGGGTTTGTGTGTGAATCTAACTGTGAATCCCTTTTGGCTCTATTACTAGAGGTTGTTTAATCCTGAAGTTAAGATGCATAAAAATCCAAGTTTTTACACCAATGGGTATATGAGGACAATTGAACCTTAAAAGTCCTAAAGTTTCAAATTTTTCAATTTTTACGGACAAACTTGCATCAAAACATTAAAAATTGCAGCAGAAAAATCACATATGCATCACAGTTACAACATGGGCATGTAAAGATGCAGCACAGTACTGAAAACACATGTAGAGAAGACAAAATATGCCAAGCAACACATGCAACTACTTGAGAAACAAACAAAATAAGTCACAAAAATGCAAAAATACACAAAAAATCACAAAAAACTAGGAAAATCACAAAAATCACAAACAACTATAAAACAAACATAAAATCACAAACACAACAAAGACAAATCCCCTCCCCACACTTGAAATCGACATTGTTCTCAATGTATAAAAATTAAAGACAATAAAAATTGAAAAGTGAGAGAGTGGATAGAAAAGCTTCTCTGGTGTGGCGATGGCGGTGGTCTTTGATGTGAAAAGGCGTCATTTGGAGCAGAAGGCCTCTTCACTCGCGTGTCAACACCTAACGTGCGTCTTTGTTCCTAGAATTTCTCACACTTGTTCTTCAAGTAAAATTAACTTTTAACACTCAATTTCATCAACTGCATATCAAAACAAACCACGCTCCAAGACAAGTGTCATTAAATCCGTGAAAAATATAAATCAAAGCACGAAGGTACAAAATTTGCTTGATCAAACAAAGCAACAAAATAATTAAATGATCAAAACAGAAAGAACAAAAGAAAAAAATAAGAAAAACCTTGGGTTGCCTCCCAATAAGCACTTCTTTCACGTTGTCTTAGCTGGACTTAGTTGGATCTCTATCCTTTCTCATCATTAAGCGCATAAATTGTTGCTCCTTGAACTTTGTTTTTTGGTGTCAAATCCTTGTAAATCATGGCAAAATCAGTCTTTGGAACATACACCCAACACTCCCTCTTTTATTTCTTTTTCTTGGTGCAAAACTTTTTCAGGAACCTAATAGACTTGGGCTGTATCAGTTAAAGAAATATTTACCTTTAGAGTCCCTTTATTCATCTTCTTGCTTACTGCATGGCCATGCTGTTACACAGTCCCCTTATCAGGCACTTTCAGTTCTTTAGTATTTTTCACTCTGGTTGCATTAACATCCTGCAAATGATCACATGAAATTTCAAAACTTTTTATGTTAATGGGTTAGCACAATTAACAACAAAAATAGAGGAAACATCATTAGGATGCTTCATTGCTTCGTTGATGTTGAATTCAATCTTAGCACAATGAAACACCATGGTTAGGGTCCCTTCATGCACATTTATCATTGTGCATGCTGTTTTAAGGAAAGGTCTCCCTAAGAGCAGCATTCTTGAATTAGGAGTATCATCATTCTCCATATCTAGTACATAAAAATCTGTAGAAAAAACTAAATTATTGACATGCACCAAAACATCCTCTAGAACTCCTTCAAGAAAGACACTAGAACGGTCAACCAATGTTAGTACTACATCATTCTGCTTTAAAGTTCCAACATTCAATGTAGAATAAACAGACAAAGACATAAAATTAAGCGAAGCTCCTAAATCACATATAGTCAGTTCAATTCCAATATTACCTATTTTACATGGTATAGTGAACATACCTGGGTCTTTCTCCTTGATGGACATATTTTTTTGTAACACAACAGAAACGATCTTTCCTATGCAAACTCGCTCATTCCCCTTCAACTTATTCATCCCAGTGCACAGCTCCTTCAAAAACTTACAGTAACGTGGTACCTGCTTGATTGCTGTAAGTAGAGGAATGTTGATCTCCACCTTCTTCAATGTTTTCAAGACCTCTTAATCATCCAAAGCCTTCTTTTTCTGTTGTAATCTGTGTGGAAAAAGTGGCCTTTCAAGGTTCACAACAATTTGTACCTCTTTTGAACTCTTCTGAGTCTCTGTCTCTATTTTAGTTACTGTGGCAGGGGCACACATAGGTGATGATGTTTTTTCTGCACTAGGGATCTCCTTTTTACTTCGAAGAGCAATGACACTAGCATTTTGTCTTGGATTAATATCAGGCTAGGAAGGCAACTTTCCCTTATTTTCTAGCTTGTTAACAGAGGTAGTTAACTTGCTAATTTGATCTTTTAGCTCTGAAATACTCGACTCTGTTGAAACAACCAATGATCTTACAATTTCTTTCAAGCTTTGCAACCTATCAGTCCTTGGCATATACTGTTGCTGAAAAGAATTCTGACCCGAATTGTTGTTATTTTCATACCTCAAGTTTGGATAATTCCTCCATCCTGTATTGTTTGTATTGGAGTATGGATCATATCTCTTGTGTGATTGCCCCTGAATATTATTGATAGCATTAACTTGGGCCCAAGAATCATCGTCTTGCAGTGAAAGACACAAATCAGTATGATGTCCTTGCGTACCACATACCCCACACACTTGTGCTTTCTGAACTGATTGTCCTTGACTAACAACTAGCTTATTCACCATGACAATGGTTTGATGCAACAAATAGGTAATATCATCAATTCTTAGATTAGAAGGTTTAACATGTACCTCATTAACACGCCTTGAAGTAGATTCAGGTTTGGAATTGAATTGTTGTGAGTTCGCAGCCATGACTGAAATCAATTCCCGAATCTCTCGATGTATTTTACTGATGATCGCCTCACCACTTGCTGCATCTAGCATCCTACTTTCTAATGGAAGAATACCATCATAAAAATATTGAATTATGAGTTGCTCAGAAATACCATGTTGAGTGCAACTTGCACAAATCCTCTTAAACCTCTCCCAGTACTCATATAAAGTTCCAATATCTCTCTGTTTGATACTGCAAATCTCTCTTCTCAAATTAGCAGCTCTGGAGGCAAGGAAAGAACCTCTCCAAGAATAATCGAACCATAGGAGCCCATTTGTCAATCGAACCAAGAGGTAAATAGAAGAACCACTCTTTAGCTCGATCCGCCAATGAGAAAGAAAAAACTCTCAGTTTAATCTGATCTTCTTGAATGCCTTGAGGAATGAAACTGGGGCAAATGATATGGAATTCTTTCAAGTGTTTGTTCAGATCCTCATTCTCTACACCATGAAACCTAGGTAAAAGTTAGATCAGACCAGATTTCAACTCAAATGGTGAACCCAATGGTTGATAGTGAATACACAATGGTTGTTGAGCAACTGGTGGAGCAGTTAAATCTCTCAGAGTCTATTCAGGTGGAGCTATAGTAAAAGCAACATGTGGTACAACAAGTCTGACATTATTGTTGTTATTGTCAACCATTTCTGTTTCAATTCCTAAATTAATTCCAGCAACAACAACGTTCTCAGCAAGTTCAGACAGTGAAGTCGTAAAACTAGAGGCTTGGGCTCTACGTAGTCTAACTTCTTTTCTCAACTATTTAGCAGTCTTCTCTATCTCAGGATCGTACAAAAGACTATCTATAAACAAAGAAGAACACATACAACAAAGAAAAAAGATCAGTAATAAAAGCAAACAAACAAAATTTGAAGCGTCAATCCCCGACAACGACACCAAATTTGATAGGGTGTCAACTCACCAAAATAATATTAACCTGCTAAAAACAATAAAGTTAGTAAAGTGGTGAGTATGGTCGATCCACAGAGACTAGTGGAGAACTGTCTATTTGCCAAAAATAGAAATAAATTAAAATGCAAAAATTATAAAAGAACTCGAAATTGCAGGAAACTAGAAATATAAATTTGTAACTCGAAAACAGTAAAAATGTAGTACAGAAAATATAACAAAAATCATTAATAATGAAATCCTAGCCAATGCACTTCTTCGTTCAGTCATTTCACATGATCACAGACACAAAAGATAAATATTAAACATTTGAATAGCCAGAGTTATAGTTTACGGTGACACACTCGATTAACCAATCTCTTCTTACCTGTTCGATAGTCTCGGGACGCCCTGCAAATTATTTTTCTAACTATTAGACAACCTCTGAGATGCCCTACAAGGTTTAATTTATGGCAGCAGTAATAACCAAATAGAACCTTACCCTAGCCAGTGAAACCAGAAACATAGTGATTCATTTAAACCAGATTATTCAGTTTCATAACATTGAACAATGTCCAACACATAAATTCAAATTATTTGTTACATATATTAGGACTAATGTGAAGTACTATCAATCCTAAATAATAGTATACAATTCATCCAATCACATAATCAGTCGAATCATGCAATCAACATAAATAATAATAAAGAAACTAAGGCACAAAAACTGAATAAACACTCGAAATATTTGATAACAATTAAAATAAAAGTCTCACAACATATTAGGATTGAACTTTAAAAATACATCGACTAGAAAGAGGTTTAGTTACACTTGTTTAGAGGAAGAACACAAAAAGTTTGAAGAGAGTAGCAGTTGTCTCTAGTTGTGTGTGAATAAGAATTACAAAGAGAGAGAGGATTGTGTTTAAATACATTTCCAAATTAGGAAAACCTAAATCTCCTAAAAAATAACTAATAAAAATAATAATAAAGCTAATTGTTTTAATCCAACAGTGAAACTGAGTTAGAAGCTTTCACAACATATCCAAAATATGACCCATAAGTGTGACACGCGGCCCAATGCACATGGTCAAACTTGGTCAACATATGTCAACTATGACGTGGTCACGCAGAAATGCAGTTTTCGCCTGAAATGCGCAGAAACAACTCCAATTCTTTGTGTTTCACCAATATTCCACCTAAAACACTAAAGAAACATAGAAACATAAAAAGACACGAATAATAACAGTTTATAATGCAAAATAAACATAAAATGCAACATAAATAATGCCTAAAATGCAACTTATCACTATCATTTTTAATAATCTTTATATCTTCATTCCTTGCACTTATATAATACAACACATATATATACATATACCAATACATATAATAAGAGTAATAAATTAAATATTCTATAAAAGAAATTAAGTAAACGGGTCTACGGGTTATAAACGGGTTGGGTAGTCCGTTAATTCGTTTAGCCTGATTAAGTAAACGAGTTAAACCCGTTTAACCTGTCCTTTTTCGTGTCATAAACGGCCTGACATGTTTATGACCGGAACCTGTTTATGGTCAACCCGAACCTGTTTAACTTCGTGTCGAGTTGTGTCAAAAATTGTCAACCTTAATATCAACTTTGACCAATATTAGCTTCCTACATAACAAATACATGATTTGCGCATTTGAAGAAACTCAAATGATTTCTTGCAATTGTTGCAACCTATTAAAATTATACTACCTATGCATGAAAATATGTTCAAATTCATAAAAAAACTAAGCAAATAAAAGTAAAAATTGAAATGGTGGATTATACTCTTTTGGAAAGTTTTCCTCTTGATTGGAAAATTCATAGCACTGCTGAAGCATGTTCTCTGAGTAGTCCTAGCAACGACAAGAAAAAACAACCCACTCTTGGCAAAAAGTTTGTCAAACAATCCACTACCACAATTTGCATCAACAATGTTCCCACCTAAAACTGGCTTCATGTATTCCTTTATCAATTCAAACTGCAGTCCACATCACTACATCTTTAGAGCCTTTAACATAATACAGGTCTTGAGAAAAAGAATAAGTTAGGGATCAGAGACAGGATAAAATAACAACTGTTGGTTGGAACCCATCAATAAACATTTCAAATGTATCAAGTTACCTCCTGCTCTAAACTTAGGAAACCTCCCAACGCAAATTAGACATAAACCAGATCAATCCAAGTTGCAAACATGAAATAAAATAAGAAGCAGCACATCGAGCCACTATAATAGGATGAACATGCATTATTACCCCAGGTGGACCAGAAGCTAGCAAGACAACCTTGAGGATGATCTCCTTTTCCTTTGCTTCATAATCACAATCACTTTCAGAACAAATTTGAACCTCCATGGCCTTGTCTGGACTATGCTTATCTGATTTTCTTGTGCCAAGGACAGTCGCTACATCAAACTTACGAGGTTTCTGCCAAATGACAACATAAATTAAAAATACAATAATCTCAAAGCATGAATCATTAAGAAATAAAATCTTCACTTACATTAGCCTTTTGCAAAGAATTGATTTTTTTCTTTGTTGGTTGTAGTATGACCCCATGGAACTTGGGGGCACGATGCATTTATAGAAGCATACGCTAACTATCACCTTGCATGACATTGTCTCCCAACTGTGGAGTAAGGTGCGCAAGTCAATTAGGGATGGTAATAGGTAGGGTATGGGTAGGGTATACCAATGCCCTTACCCGTACCCGTAGTTCATATCATGTACTCATACCTTATCTGTATCCGTGTGGGTAACAAAAATTACCACTTGTATCCTACCCTCAGGGTACCTGTTTATCCGTAGGATCCCATTTACCTATGGTTTAAATTTAGTTAATTAACTTAAAAAATGATATATTACTAATTTAAAACAATAGATTAAAAAAATACATGATAATATGAAATATTATATTCACACAACCTGTAAAAGTTATAATTTACAATTGAATGTAGTTAACGAAATAATAATGTGATAAATTATCACTTGATAAAGAATTTATACAGTAATTATAGTCTAAAATACTATACAAGAATGAAGATGAGTAGCATTTTCAATATTCTCATTGCAACCTCCAAATTACAGTTCTTAGTTATAGTTTCTTACTGTAGGAAAATGTTAGACCAAAATATATACTGCATGTTATATTTGTGACAGTAATATACCAAAATATGTGAGAAATTCTACAACTAATTTGTTGTGAAAAAAATTCTTAAAAAGTTATTTCTGTCTATTAGTTTTATGCTAAAAAAAACTTTAAAATCAAAGGATGTTGGTATGAATGACAAATGAGGTATTGTTAATCGTATCATATCATGTATATAACTAATAAGATACTTTTGTAATCAATTTTTAATTTTTTTTATGCCAATACTATATAAATGAGTTTTATATACAGAAATTTTGTCTGAAATATTTTAGTTATAATAAATTTTTTGAATATAAAATTGTAATAATAACTTTTTAACTACATAAAAACTATAATCCCTCTCTCTCTCTCTCTCTCTCTCTCTCTCTCTCTCTATATATATATATATATATATATAGCTGGTAAGGTTATAGGTACAGGTAAGGTATTTTTATATCTATACCCTATCTGTATCTGCACAGTAAAATAAGGGTATTATCTGTACCCATACCCAGTCAAAATAAATAATACCAGTGTTGACTGGGTACGAGTAGGGTATAAATTGTCATCTTTAGAGTCAATCCTTTTGTCGTTATCGCCAAAGTGGTGAAAATAGTTTTGATAAGCCTTCCTTCTCTCTTTCCCTTTTTTCTTATCCGAGAAATACTTATTCAACCACTCATGATCAAATTCTTTACCCATAATACTTTCCAAGGAACAAACGAAGGCCCTGAGAAGTTTGAATTTTGCAGCCTCTAGGAAACAACAAATTAACGTCAATTTGATTTTTTCACAGACTGAATCATCAGCTGGACCCTCATAATGAGCCAAATTTGTAATTGCCACATGAAAATCCCATGCCCCTAGGTACCCTCTCCTAAGTAACTTCATGCTAAGCCTAAATAGCTCGATGAGATTGCATTTGGTCATCTTATACTTCTTCACAATAGCATCATGTTTAAATTTTTCCAAACAATAAGAACCATCTCCCTTCTCTTTTTTAAGTCAAGTCTCAACCAAACATGGAAAAGCATTAAACGCACGAACACAGGGTGCCAAAAGCCTCAAACCTGGGATAGATCATCAACTGGGAAGTGCCCTACCACTGGGCCACTGGAAACCACCTTCCTTCTTTATTCGTAAAAGCCACCACACATAAATTATGGATTAGTACAATAAGATTAATATTGGAATATCTCACTTTTTCCTTTTTCTCCACCTTTTCATCGACATCTTCATCCTCATTTTCCTTGTTTTTCTCCTCCTCGGTTTCCTTGTTTTTCCCATCCTCATCATCATTGTCTTTGTTTTTCTCCTCCTCAATTTCCTTATTTTTTCCATCCTCATCATTTTTCTCATCTTCATTGTTCTCGGAGGTCGTCTTAACTTTAATTCTAAGTCGCATGTAGGAAGGATTTACCTTGTCCTCCATGGGTAAAACCGGTATTTGCAGAAAATTTGGAGTTATTCTCCCTTGGGTAGCTGTTTCTACAATTTGTTTCAGAAATTCATTGAGCGTTGCATTGATTTGGCTCGAAGACGAAGTCCTTGCTGTGAATTTAAGTAGTGGGGAATCATCAGCAGCCTCAGTGGTCTCAGCTTTCTTAGTGGCATTGGCTTTCTTAGAAACTTGCGCATTATAGCTCCTCTAGTTGTGAAAAAAAAAAAACAAAAAAGCATGAGCCATATTAAATAGGACCTTTAAATGTTTTCATACCCTTCTCTCTCTTTCTCACACATACAAAAACTTTGATTTCTTAAGAGCTTGACGTTCACGGCAGAGCCCCCTTGGAGGAGGGCTTTGATGCCCTTCCTCCGGTGGCACTAGGGGCCTGGGCCCTTGCTGGTCTTGTGGCTCCGCCATTGAATCAATGAAAGGGTAGAGGTAGTATAAAAACAAAATGATGACTTATTTATGCCAAAAGAGCATGATTTACATCAATATCAAACAAATGCTTAATACAAAATAGAAGAACTAACTAGCTTGACATTATATGCTCTGAGAGTATGCGGATTCCTCTCTAATGGAAATTTGAGGACTTTCCTCAAGAGAGAACTAATCATCTTTCCATAAGATATTGAAAGGAAATGAAAGGGCCTTCTTCTGAAAGCCTGAAGAAGAATGACTATATGCTTGATTTGTTTTCCTTCTTTTCTTTAATTATTTCTTGCGCATACAAGAAATTCAAAAATAATAAAGAAAATTGGAATGTGGTACTCATTTTTTTTTCGAAAATGGAAATATTTAGTCTTTTCTACTGTAGAGTTGAACTTGTAGAGGTGCACTGGGAATTGCAGTCTCTGGTGCCTGATGTCCTTTTTTACACACATAAAGTAAAACCTCTATAAAAAAATTATCTATATAAAAATAATTTTTATTTTATTATATTTTTTTTCTCAATTTAGACCAATTATAAATAATAATAACCTCTAAATTGTAATAAGTTATAAATTTTTTAAGTCCACTATTAAAAAAATATACATCTATATAGTGATATATATATATAAAAGAGACAATAATAATTTTAAAAGACTATTATATTTATCTATAAAAGACTTTTGCACTTAATCATGTAGAGTTATAAATATATAAATTTCACTTTAAAAGTCTAAATATTTTATATTTTTTAATTTTTTTCCATTGAATATTCTATAACAACTATGTACATAGCTCACTATCTTAACCAATTTCAAGTAATATCGTTTCATCTTACTTTAGTAAATCAGTCATGCCTCCCAAAGCCAAAACACGACCAAAGATATGGTAACAACTCTAAAGAGTAAATTAACGATCGAAGGTGTTCATGCTAGTGAGTTATTATATACCAACAAGTTCAAAAATGTGGTAACAACTTTAAAGAGTAAATCAATGTGTCAAATAATTTTACATAAATATTTTTTGAATAATAATTATTAAGGAGTTCTTACTGTTATTATTGTTAAAGTGGATACTTTTGAGTATTATTTTTTTTTGTACCAATACATCTATTTAGTTATAACCTCTCAATTAGAATATAATTAGTTTGGTTCCAAAATTATTCTTATATAGAAGTTCTACTATATTATTATGTGTGAATTAGGCGGCGAAGATGAATGGCAAGTTTAAAAATGCATCTCAACCGTCCAAATTGTGTAACCCTGGTTTGGGGTGCACGAATAAATTAAAGGGATATTAATATTTTATTAGAAACATAAATAGTAAAATTGATAAATATCATTTAAATTTGCAAGTATAAAAAATGTTAGGAAAAACAAACTAAATTTGCTTATTCTGGAGAAATCACGATACTTTTAAGAGAAATTAAATTTTTTGCAAAAAATTGAATTCCAAAAAAAATTATTTTTCAGAAAGTTTACTACCGTCTATAAAATGTCTTTAAAAGTCTATAGAAAGTTTTAAAAAACGAATTCACGATTTTTGGTGACTATTTTAATTTAAATGATTTAATGGGCTTTCTTTTTTTCTCATTTACCTTGTTTAGAGCTGTAATTTGAAACCTTGTTTATTCATTTTCGTCTTTCAATAATATTGAGATCTGAAAGATGAAGAGGTCATAGGAGAAATGTCAACTTATTTGAGATATCTCTGTTACAGTCACCCTTTTTAGAAACTCAGATATTACTATAAAAAATTAAAAAAATAGTTTATTTAAATAGAGTGTAGAAAAGTGTAAAAAAAACTATAAAAGTCTATGGGATTTTCTTCAACATGAATTTAAGGCCTACAAAAAATTTTTGTAACTTTAAAAGTGAACAAAGTTGTTTTTTCACATTTCTTTAAAACTTGCACTTTTTTAAAAACAATTTTTTTTTTATTTTGATGAAATTTTCAAGGACTTCGGGTGCTTTGCGGAATTCTATAAATCGAAAGACTACAAGGCCAGATTTTTTTTACGTATTCACAACACTTACATTTTATTTAAAATTGTCAGTTTGTCACTATTGTTGGTATTTGTTCATTGATGGCACTATAACCTTTAAAGTTGAATGCTCCATCAAGTTAGTGATTTGGTTACCGCATCATGTGCATCATCATACTACGTTACTCTACCACGTCACTCAACAAAAAAAAATTGAACAAAAAGATGCAAATATTAACAACTTTAATTTGCTAATCATGACAACAAATAAAAATTTAAACTAAACCTGTCAAAATATCACAAACACATCATCTGTATAGACATGAAATCGCATTCATATTATTGTTGACTCTAAATTATTATGTGCCATTAGCATAACATTAACATTTAACAAAAAAAGATAACGATAATAAAATTCCAATTTCAAAAATTTTACTTAAATTTACTACTTCCAAATCTCTAATAATAAATTATATCATAAAATAAAGTAACAAAAAGCAAATCTACTCAATTTTAAACCCACTTATAACTTTTTTTATTAATTATATGAATTTTGACTTCAATATAAGTAGTTAACTTAGTTTATGGACAAATTTTTTAAAACTAGTCGTACCTACCGACCATTTTTAAATTTTTATACACAATAAAAAATATTTAATTAAATGGTTTGCAATGAAAAGTAAAAAATAATTAACTCAACAAAATATGTCATATTTTTTAAATGTGACATAAAACATATAATTAATATGCATATTCTTTTTGGTGATATTTAATTAAAATATATGTAAGTGTTTATGCATATTTTTATCATAATTCATCTAATTAACACACAATATGTATGTTTGTAATATTTTGGCAGGTTTAATTTAAATATTATTTATTGTCATAATTGGCAAGTCAAAATTGTTAATATTTGTTTTTTTACTGTTTAATATCTTTTTTTTAGTAATCATATGACAAAATGATGTCGTATAATGATGTGACAAACACGTAACTGAATCTGCCATAGCATTCAAATGAAATGATTAATATTTCGAGTATAAACGAAGAGGTTGGTCTTCGGGCTACAATTAAGATTAATATTTTTTATTTTTAAATAATTTTTTTGTTAGCGTAATACAAGACCTGCCAATACTGTTTTTGACAGGATGAATTGAACTAGCTTAAAGAAAACTACCGATACACTCTTCCTCTTGGTTTGCCTTAAGTCAAAAAACGAATGTTGTTAATACAATAGAACAATAATTATAGTTAGTGATGTTGTTATGTTGCTAATTTATAACTTAGTTAGTTCCAATAAAACTTTGCTAAACCTTACTGCACGAAAAATGTCAGTTTTCGTGTACTATTTACGTCAAAATATCTTAAATTGCCGATGATATGGCATAAGCAAAATGCCCATTAAATGTAGTTAATGATGAAATTGTAACAAAAACGTTACAATTTTCATTGACGAGCAACGTTACAAATATTACTCTATCAACCTTCTACTATAAATAGGAACAGGAGGCAATAAGCTAAGGTATGCAATACTCTATACACATACTGATGCTTTGCCAAAATTGCTACTGACTTGAGCGTCGGAGACTCCCCCGGAGAGCCTCATGACCTCATCGTGTTTTGTGTTTTCAGGTCTCGAGACGACGTTCACAATTCCCAAGTATTCAAGTTTTCTTCATTAATGTCGTTCATTTTTTTCGCAACAATAATTGGCGTCGTTTTTGGGAAGATTGAATGAAAAGTCTTGTTCGTCGACGATTAGGAAGAAGTACATCAACATCATCTACAACACTTACCATTGTGCAAATGCATTCGAATCATGCTAAACATCCCGATGAGGATGCGAGGCGAGGTAGAGCGGGGGCCTAGGGAACTGCCATCTCTACCGTTCCGCTCATAGACTATGAAGCGCTCAGGAAGAAAAACGAGGAGAACCAAAAGGCTTTAGAGAAATGGCAACTCTACTCCAAAAACTTCTTCCTCAGGCGCAACTCCCGCCCACGTTACACGCTTATGCCCAAAGTGCTCAGAGTGGAAGAGTCCCGAAAAGGCACGACGCTCCGCAACAAAGTCATCATCAACATACACAAGTGCCTTAGCAACTGAATCCACCACCTCGCCAAGAGTGATTTGATGTTCTTGTTCATGTTCCTAATGCTTAAGTTGAGGCTAGAAGGGAAAACTACCAAGTGGTGGTAGAAAGTGCGTGCAGAGGAAAGCCTAAGGTTCCTAAAAAAAAAGGTTGAAGTGGAGCTTTGGTCCTCGAAAAATGTTTGAGAAGCAGCGAACGTAAGAAGGATGATCGAGGAAGTGCTCAAGCAGAAGAAGTTGGTTCCTGCTGAGGAGGAGCAACAGAGAGCAAAAACTCCATTCACTAAGGAAGTTATGGAAAAGCCACTTCTTCCAAAATTCAAGATGCCACAACTGTCAACCTTCTCTAGAAAGAAGGATTCGCACGAGCATGTTCAAAACTACGAGGCCATCATGGATGGGAGGACGAAGGACCATGCTCATGCTGTGCATTCCCAATCACGCTGAAGGACCATGCTCGTTCATGGTTTAATGGACTGAAAGAGGTTTCGCTCCCATGCTTTGACCAGCTGAGGAAGGAGTTCGTCAACGCATTCATCATAAACATAAGCGGAAGAAGGATGCCACATACCTGTTGAGTGTAAGGCAGAATGAGAAGGAGACTCTACGGAAGTATGTGGATATGTTCAGGAATGACACTCTTGAAGTCTATGATCTACAACCCAGAGTGGCGATGGCCAAAATGCTGCAAGGGAAGCGATTGGTCCAACTCTATGAGTCATTGTCCCTATACTAACCGAGGATCTTGGCCGATCTCTTTGTTGGGGCCAAGAAGTAAATCTTGCAGGCTGAGGTCATGAGAATTGTAGGAACCAAGGACGTCTAAAAGAAGAAGAGGAAGGAGAGATAGGCTCATGAGGAGTTGAACAAGAAGAAGGAGAAGTTGGGTTACTCTAGAGCACTCATTAGCCTCGCTTCGAGAAGTACATGCCACTAAACAAGTCAAAGCCAACGATATTAGCGGCAATAGAGGGGTATGGACTCATCTTTTTTCCCCCAAGAGCTGACAAGCCAATAAGGGGAATATGGATGCCCACTGCCAGTACCACGATGCGAGTGGACACTCAACGGACAAGTGTCGAGAACTAAAGAATAAAATTGAAAACTTGGTTAGAGGTGGACACTTGAACCAATTTGTTGATGATGAAGCATTGAAAGGAGAGCCGAATGGTAAGACCAAGCAACGAAGGAGGAATGATGCTTAAAATGGTGATCAACACAAACCAGCTAGGCATGATGTCACTCGAAACATCAAGCTTTGTATGTTGAGTATACTTCTACTGGTGGTAAAGTTGATTTTTTAATTTCCTGTTAGTCCTTTCTTATGTAACTCGTTGTTTTGAATAAATAACATGTTTATTTTAATCTCTTATGCATAATTATCATCCTTTCTAGTAAGGAACAAGAGAAAATGGTGCTTAGCAACACAAAACGAAAAAGACTTGCAGGAAACCGGGCCTATATAACCAAAAATGACATAACGTGTTGCAAGTCTGATAATTGGCTCCTCACCGTCAATGTGCAAGAACAATCTTGAAACTGCTGAAATACAGAGTGAGTAGAAAAGCTTTCGAGAAATCAGGCTCTCATCATTTACGTGTGCGGTAAAGAATAAAAGGCTGCTAAAATTGTGTGAATAGAGAGGCTTATTAAAACTCAAGCCCTCACCAAGAGTATGCGGAAAACAACTAAACCATGAATAGAAAAGCTTGCCAGTAATCAGGCTCTCACGTGACAAATACAAAAACTGAGTAGAAAAGCTTAAGAGAAGTCGAGCTCTCACTATGAAAACAATAGATTGTGATGTGGCAATGAAGCATGAAGCTTGTGGAAAACTGGGCGCTCATTGTAGAACACACGTAATGGAAAATTGAACATCGCATATAGTCATTAAGCCTGCGGGAAACCAGGCATTGACTAATGATAAAACGCTAAGACGTGTGCCAAGTGAAACCTCATGCGGTATTGTCATAAACGCACGCGGCAGCTTATTCGTTAAGATGTGTGGCAAGTGAAACCCCAAGTGGTATTGTTATGAATGCATGCGACAGTTTATTCGCTGAGGCATATTACAAGTGAAACCCCAAGTGATATTGTCATAAGTGCACACAACAACTTATCTAAATTCGTCCTCAGAAAGGAAATCAACTGATATTAGTATTAAGAATCCACCGAATCACTTGCCCAAAAGTCATTTGGACATGTGATTGGAGAGCAAATTTTGCAGGAAAGAAAAACACGTGAATAAAAGCAACAGGTAAAAAAAATGATTCAGTAAGAGCTCGAACCTCATCACGATCTCCTAGTAGAAAGTCCCTAAACACCAGTATGGTAAGGATGGCGAACTTCACAACGTGGAATGGATGATAAACACCAACTCGGTGGAAATGATGATCTTCACTAAGTGGAATTGAAATGACGAACTTCCTGAGGAACTCTACTCAACGAGTTGGTGAATTCCACGAGATGGGGTCGAGATGTTTGGTCCGCGAAGTGGTCTTCCTGAGGATATGGCTAATTCCGCGAAGTGGGGTTGAGATGTTAAGCCTCACGGGGAGGTGAACTTCCTAAGGAGATGGCAAAACTCTGCAAAGTGGGGTCGAGATGTTGAACCTCACTAGGAGGTGAACTCTATGAGGAGATGGTGAACTCCGCAAGGCAGGGTCGGGATGATGAACTCCACGAAGAGATGGCAAACTCTGTTGGGTAGTGATGAGATGTTGAACCTCCCGAGGAAGTGAACTCCACGAATAGATGGTGAACTTCACGAGGTGGAGTGGATGACAAACTTCACAAGGTGGAGTAGAGACCAATAATCACATGATGGTGAGGGTGATGAATTCCTAAACACCCACATGATGGTAGGGATGATAAAGTCCTGAACGACCACGTGGTAATGGGGATGAAGTTCTCCAAGAGGTGGTTTTGAACACCCACGTGGTACTGGGGGTAATGAATCCTCCAAAGCAACGGCGAATGGTCTGGTCCACAACAGCAACGATAAGTGGTCTGGTCCATAGCAACAACAATAAGTCCTCTAAAACCTCTCGAACGGCATGTCACCTCTAGAACATTTCGAACGGCGTGTCAACTCTCGAACACCTCGAACTACACATCGACTCTCAAACATCATGAGCGACTGGTCGTCTGGAACCGTGAACCATGAACCGCGAGCCACGAACCACGGGCCATGAAGCATGAAATGCGAGCCACACACTGTGAACCACCAACCGCGGGCCACAAACCGCTCACCATGGGCCTTAAACCACGAACCACCGCTCAAGAAACGGTTCTTGACGTTGTTCGGTAAAGACCTGCTCCAAACCGCTAGCAAGAAAGATTGCACCATACAAAAGCTGCAAGCAAGGGAAAAGAAAAAAAAGAACACACACGAAAATGGAAACGAAAAGAAAGGAAGAAATAAATTAGTTAAAGAAGAAAGGACAAACCAAAATTGGATTGAAGGTTGAGAGACGCAATGCCGATAGCACAATGTTGAATAAAATATTGCACAACATCAAGAATAAGTATGAGCTAGGTGGAATGTAAAAGAAAAAGGAGGCAAAAAGAGACATATTTTATATGATTGAGAAGCTTGGCATCAGAAACACATCTAAGTTTGTGTTGTCTATTGTCGCAGACCTGTGTCGTGCACTAGAATAAGGAATCACCCCAGGAAGCTTGCCTCACTATGGTGCTACGGTAACCTCATTAGTCCACGGGTCCAAATCCGCTGCCGTTATCAGCTATGTCTCTCGGAAACATTCCATAGTGGGGAGGTAATGCCTGCATGGTAACGCCAACAGGGGTATGCTACTACTGATCGCCCTCGACTCCCCTTTTCATCGATAAAAAGAAAAAGAAAAAGAAACACATCTAAGTAAAGGGAAAAAAAAAAAGCAATCAAATATTTTTTGATAAATTCAATGGTATTCTAAGAAGCACTCCAATTCGGAAGGAGAAAATATGTTCAACAAAGTAAGGTAAAATTATCAACTAAGAGACGAATGTTGCCGGATCAGGATCGTCTGAGCAAATTAAATCGTGGCTCATAGATGGAAAAGATTGGAAATCAAAATCAAATTAAGGAAAGTCAATTGAATTGGAATGGAAATGCATTTTTCGGAATAAATCAATTTGAGTTCACAAAAAGCCAATCAAGGATTGAAAACAAAAAAGAAAGATAAATTTAAGAGGAAAATTGAAGGAAGCAAGTAAGTGGGAATCAAATTGGGGAAAATGATTAATCAAAATTGGGTTGGATTTACAAATTATTTGGCCGGAGATTTCAAGATTTCTGGGAGAAGTAATAAATCAAGAAGAAAATCAATTGAAGTGCGCCAAATTGGGAGTGAAATCCAATCAAGAGTCCAATTGCATCAAACCTGGAAAGAAATAAAAAGACAGCAAATTAAGCAAGGTGGTGGCAGTCTCAAATTGGGAAAACTTAAGGAAAACCAGCAAATTAAGGAAGCAATCAGGAAACATACGGAATTGCAAATCAGGAATCAAGTCAAGCTCAAAATAGGAAGGATAAGAGGAAATGGTCCCGAGTTAAGAGGCGGCGGTCATTGAGTCAACTCAATGATTAAATTGACAAATATCAGTTTTAATTCTCATATTCATGGAGAATTATCAGATCACGCATCATTTTAGACAGTTAACTTTGAATAGTCCTAATCCCTCTTACTTTGCAGCTACAAGAGAATATACAATGCGCTTGACTCGCAGTTGTAAAAAAGTAGGCCACCTTTTTACTCTCTCTTCGGAAAATCTAAAGAAAAGAGTAGGGAGCAATTGATATGGCATAAGCAAAATGCCCATTAAATGTAGTTAATGATGAAATTGTAAAAAAAAAACATTACAATTGTCATTGATGAGCAACGTTACAAATATTACTCCATCAACCTTCCACTCTATAAATAGGAATAGAAGGCAATAAGCTAAGGTATGCAATACTCTATACACATACTGATACTCTGCCAAAATCGCTACTGACTTGAGCATCGGAGACTCCTCTGAAGAGCCTCTCTACCTCATTGTGTTTTGTGTTTTCAGATCTCGAGATGACGTTCATGATTCCTAAGTGTTCAAGTTTTCTTCATTATTGTTGTTTATTTTTTGGGCAACAACAACCAACAATAAGAGAGAAAATGCTCTAATATTCCTCTCATATTTTTTAGATGTTTAGAGGATGAAGAGAGCGGCAAAATGTAGAAAACGCCTAAAGATTTAGAGAACTAAAAGATATGTGTTTGCCCTACCCAGAAGCTTTAACAAGGTAATCAAAAATTACAACTCGAAAGCAAAAAAGAGACATCTCACTGGGGTTTTGATTTCCCATACGACATGGCCAAATCGAACAGAAATTGCGGTTCAAACCGGAACTGAAATCTGCGGTTCAAACCGGAACCAAATCGGCTAAATCGAAACCGTACAAACCGCAAAAATTTGTTCTGGTTTCTGGTTTTAAAAGCCGTTGAACCTTCGGTTTAACGGCCGGTTCGAACCAACAAGTTAAACTGGCGGTTAATCAATGGTTCAATGGGCCAATAGAATATTTTTACTAAAACCAGGCCTAAACCAGACCTAATCCAGCCCAAAAACATTATTTTTAGAAAATAAAAAATAAAAAAATAGTTTGAACCGAATGAGCAGGTGAACCAAAACCACCGGTCGAACCGGCCAAACCAGAACAAAAAACCGAACCACCTAGAACAATGGTTGGTTGGTCCGGTTTCTCCTTTCCTTGAACCGAAACCGCCGATTCATAAACCGGGGCCATCCTACCCATACCCATTTTTCCCAAACACGCTTTAGATTTGCAAATAAACAAATTAAGGAAGCAGATTTCATCACCAAACTCCAAAAGTTCATAATTGGATTCAAGTGTGACGAAAGCTAATTTAGGCCTCAGTGCCAATTGGTCTCTTTTCTTGTAATGGTGGCCAAAATATGCCCACGTAAATTGCTTGTTAATTCCAAATTCCGGCCTATCTATATTATACTGTTTCATTAATTTGGTATGCATTCACCACGTTTATTCATATCAATTGCCCAAATACATTAACAGTCGGACATTTTGTGTCATTTCCAGGCAGATTGGAATTAGAAATGATCCAAATGACCTTTATGAGATCCAAACTGTTGGGACACTAAAGAATTGGACAAGAGAAGAAGGAAGCCAGTTAAGTCTAGTTAGTTAAATATACTTTATCTGGTGTTTGATGAAGCTGGAAGAAACATCTAACTAATCCAAAATCATTTTTCTTCCCATTCAAGTGACATAACACAATGAAGACGAAATTCTCCAAACGACACCAGCTGGGCGAACGACTAGTCGCATGATGCGTGAGTGTCGTCGCAAGCCGATTTTCTTGGCTGCCAGAAATGTCACAGACGACACCTCGAAGATCTCTTAGAGACAGGTTGGTGATAATCTCCGGACAGAAGTCAAAACATTTCCTTCATTTCAATGTTTCGCCGCAAGAAAACTTTTTAATTAAATTTTCAATGGTGAAGATTGATTGCCACCTGTAAACAAAATTTTGTCTGTAAAAAATTTATTGTTATCTTTTTATGACAATTTAACAGTTCAATGATAACTTGTCTACTGGAGTCGATCACAACAATAATGGCTCATGAGTATGATCGTAGCAAATAAATTTAAGGTTTTATTTGGTATGTTTATAAAAATTTTCGGAAAGTTAATTATAAGGAAGTATGTTACGAGAAGTTAATTACTTGAAAAATCTGATTTTAATGTATTTGGTATGAAAATATATTTTTCTGATAAGTGTAATTGCAGTGTAATTTTTTTATTAGTTAAAAATTATAATGCCCTTAAAAATATAATAATATTATAATTAATTTAAAGAATAAATATACAAAGTATTGGAAGACATCATCCTTTCCCTCCGTTGACAGTTCCATTCCATTGCTAACAATTCCTCTAAGCCCTTTTTTTCCCTCTCAAGCTCTTCCAATAACCTGAAGTTTCTGGGCACTGCAATTTATACAACTTCTCAGCCATGACCACATGTTCATAAAATTTAAGGAAAAAAAAACAAGGGCTTCTTTACTCTATGAACAATATAGTTGAAAAATCACTATTCACTTACAAACGACAAAGATTTTGCGGTTTGCATTTACCATTTTCAATTGTATGGATACATCACAATTCAAAGCAACTACCACAGTCAAAAAACTACTGAAGCTCACGAAGCAACCAACAGGACAATGCATAGTCTATCTCCTTGAAAGAATATGATAACCCACAATCACTCTGCAAGTGCCTCAAGCAATATACTACCAGCAGATGGGTTGCAATAAGGACTCACATGCCTCAATTTCACTCCTCTTCCTATAGCTCTGAGTTAACAAAATAGAAGACAGCAACATATATCAATCAAACCTAAAAATCTCTAGAAAAGGATGATGAAATCCAGCAGGATAACTCACATCTTAAAACTAAAAATTCCATTTCCAGTTCTAAGGGAATGTTACTCTAACCTAGTCATCTTTGGTTGTTTATTGACGCTTCAAAAGCCTCAAAATTTCAGCATACTAATGAAATATCACACGACACATTTTAATGTCCGAACTAAATGTGATTATATTATATTAGGGGATTCCATCCCAATATCACTCACAAACTCCCATTACATCACGGGTACTCCACACAGAATAATCTATTAATGAAGCTTCAAGCTTCCATACTCCTAAAAAGCAACCGACCTCAAAAAAATCCATCAAACTCCGCATTTCACTTCTTCCAATCAGTCACCCAATCCAGCTCGGTTTTTCTTTTTCAGAAAAATAAGCAGAAAATTGACCAATCTTCGATAATGGAGGAACACAGAACAAAGAAATCATCTACCTCTCTTTTATACAAAAGCAATATCTAAGAGCCAGAGTAAGAATTCAGCTTTTAAGTACAATTTCATGATTTCAACTTTCAATAAGCACACAACTCACAAACACGAAATTCATGAACTACTTGGGTTTTCTAATTTCATCTTTAACAAAATAATACAACAGAACATGTCAAATAACCCCAACAATGTCTCAGAT